>CAJQZM010041322.1:0-13889 GCA_907164665.1 Colias nastes | reverse complement strand
CCTCTAAAAAATGCAACCCCAAATGTAACTTTTCAATGGACCAATTTCCATTTTCAAATATTGTAATTTTTTTTAATTATTGGGTCATAACTAGTTGGGTCACACATTACACACTTTATAAATAACTAGCTTTCCGCCTGCGGCTTCGCCCGCGTTTTCAAAGAAAAACCCGCATAGTTCCCGTTCCCGTGGGATTTCCTGGATAAAACCTAGCCTATGTTGCTCAGTGAAGCTTTCTAATTGTGAAAGAATTTTTGAAATCGGTCCAGTAGTTTATGCGTGAAAACCATACATACATACATAATTACAAACCTTTCCTCTTTATAATATTAGTATATTATTACCGCGAAGCGCGTCAAACGCGGCAACTGATACACACAATTAATAATCCTTATGGCATGATTCTGTATGAATCACGCGCGATGACTTATAGCGTATTTCATGTATAACTTTGGTGTTTCTAAACCGATTTACATGATTCTTTTTTTATTGAATAGGTAATAAATTTAAAAACATTTGTGCTGTACATGATTTCTATGTAGCTTTAACCATTAAGGCTGCACACGCGACGGAAGCTTAAAAAATGGAGTAACTTCTCCCGTTTTCCCAATATTTCCCTTCACTGCTCTGCTCATATTGATTGTAGCGTAATAAAAAGTATACTATAACCTGCCCAGGAGTATGAAGAATAATTGTGCCAAATTTCGTTAAAATCCGTCGTGTAGTTTTTGTTTCTATAACGAATATACAGACAGACAGACAGACAGACAGACAAAAATTTTACTGATTGCATTTTTGGCATCAGTAGCGATCCCTTATCACCCCTTCATAGTTTTTTTTTAATATATTTCATGTACAGAATTGGCCTCTCTACAGATTTATTATAAGTATAGATATACAGCTTTGCGATGAATTACAATTGATAATGTACAAAAATCATATATCACATTTACAAAAAATTACATTGATTTTAAAGTTGGCTGTATATCGACATTCCATTGCCTTAGATTTAAAAAAGAAAAACGGAAAAAAGTGTGTCGCGTTTTCCCTGCAAAACTTTTCGATTTTCAAATATTGTTACTTTTGTTCTTGTTGGGGTCATACATTTTAAAAATATACGAAAGTTTTTTATTTTGTACATGCGAGTAAAATGTATGACGACGAGATGGACGACGTGTATATGGAGGTATGCATAAATAAGCTATAAATAATAAATAATGGAACAGTGCATGGTAATCGACAATCGTTAAATATCGGATTGTTCGATAGCGTTACGATAATGGATTTATCGGTTAGAAAGTAACGCGTGGGGTACATCTTTTGTTAAAGACCGTTTGATGTGTTTCTATATGTATATGTATCTTTATAGAGAGCAAACTCCCGATGTATATAATTTATGCGTCTTTATCCCTACTTAATATTATAAATGCGAAAGTAACTCTGTCTGTCTGTCTGACTGTCTGTTACGCTTTCCCGCACCTCTCAACCGATTTTGATGAAATTTGGCACAGACAATCTATAGACCCTGAGAAAGAACATATGCTACGTTTTATTGCGAAATATGTACCACGGGCAAAGCCGGGGCGGACCGCTAGTAGTAAATTTGTTATAATTCACAAATTTTTCCCCAATGTAACTTGAATTTCATCGAGTAGGTCCTACTCATAATAATTGCATATGAGCATTGAGCGCAGATTAAATACAATATTATACTATTAGGTATGGGTAAAAGATTTGCACAGACAGACAGACCACTTGGGTTTTTCAATTTACCCACTGCGAAAAATTAAAAATTTACATGAAGATCGTATTTAGGAAATATCAAATAAAAAGTAATGTTAACTAAGACAATGATGTACTATTTTACATTTTTACATATACATAGTTAAATTCTAAACAAAAATATTCTTTTCACATACCTATAGTCGATGCCTATTAAATCTTTCTAGTTACCTACACAAAAGCAAACAGTGAATAATCGACTTGTCAACGTTCATAGTAAAGTGTGTAAAAGGTATAAAATTAATTAGTTTCTTGCAACGGATTGCACAACATGGCCACGTAACAAATGATTTAACAGATAATTTCAGCTACCAAGTGGACTGTGAAAGAAGTCATAATATGTAATGGGTATGAGTTTTTAGCATTTTCTTAGTTTGCAAATTTCTTCTTATCTCTTTGAGACATACAAAAAAAAACCTTATATGTATTACACGTTAATAACGACATTTTTAAAATCAATACAGCAGTTTTTGGAGTTTATTCTACCGTACATACAAAAGTTCAAATCTTTCCTATTATGTTTTTAATTTAAGCGTAGAAGTGGTTGATGATTGGATTTTCACATATTTTCAAATATCCTGATTCCTGATATCGTTTATATCCAGATACATCCGTTTAACCCAATTATTTAATTCTAAATAAGTCGTGGAATATACTTTCTAGTATTATATTAATTGTATATTTATTTGTAGTATTAATGTTTTCCACCGGATTTCCCTATTTCATACATTTAACACGCTTTCTCTAATGTTTTTATATATTATTAGGAAATAATATTGTAATACTGTGATATTATGTTTTAGCATGATTGTATTTATTGATAAACTGAAATAAATCAACCTCGAAGCAACTACAGAATAAAGGACATAATAATACTAGTAGTTCGATATCTTAAAAGTAATCTAAAATTGAATAAAAGTAACATAATGATATCATTAATATGTTTGTCTATATTTCCTATTACACCAGATATTTATCGAATATTTGTAACTATACCTTCTAATTAATGTAACAGAGAGAGTACCGTGAAGGTAAAACCCAATCCAATTACTAATTAATAAATTATCTATACCTATAACATAATATAAACTCCCAGTTATAAATCCAATCATAAAAAGAGTAATATTGCAATAAAGTACGTACACCCACAACCGTAAAATTGGTGCATAAACTAACACTATAAGGTACCTTGTAAGCTTTTAACTGGTGTTAAAACTAAACCCACTAGCAAAACAGGTTTCATAAAAAATAGTTTACGAAATAATATATTATGTATAGTAAAAGTAACGTTTTACCGCGGTAAATTTAGACTTTTGAGTTAGTTTGGTCGCTGTGTTTTGTAAATAATAATAATTAATAAGGTGTCTGAATTGAAGTACTATAAACATCTATAATCACAATGTCGTATTATAAGGTTGTCTAAATAGATTTCTAAATAAAAATAATACTGGATGTAGCATAGACTACAATATTAAAATTACCACATTATTGACCACATTGATAATTATTATTACAAAAAAAATAAGTAAAATTACGTTTTTATGTACCTAGAGAACTTGGTGATATGAAATGAGGAAATATGAAAGGATATGATATTTTGTTTTTTAAAATTCTAGTTAGTGAATTATTTAAATTATTAATTAATTGTAAATTTTAAATCAACAACTTTTTAATTACAAAATGTCTATGTAAAATCTCACTAAGTATGTGAATCGGAAACTACGCCAGTTTTCCTTTACTGCGCGGGCGAAGCTGCGGGCAGAAAGCTAGTAAAAATATTTGCTCTACATTTTATCAAACACTAGCTGTGCCCCGCGGTTTCACCCGCGTTGCTCCGTTCCTGTTGGTCTGTGCGTGATGATATTTAGCCTATAGCCTTCCTCGATAAATGGGCTATCTAACACCGAAATAATTTTTCAAATCGGAGCTCTACATTTGTGAAATGCCAGTCTACCAAACATTGTAGTCAACAACGACGTAGTCAAGTTGTTCCACATTGTATTTGTGTCCTTCCAGTGCACGTTCTAGTTACGTAAGTTATCTGTTATGGGCTCGAAAGTGAAATTACTATTATAACAGTTATATTATAGTCCGTTAATAAAAATGTACGAAGTGTGTGTATACTAGCCCTTAACTAGAGTCGTGAACAATTGTTACGTATGTATAGTCGTGGGTCCATTAGACCCATGTATTTTGAAATGGTCATAATTACTTATTTATGCATTTTTTTAGGTAAATTTAAATAAAATATGATATTTTAGTTTATAAAGAATATATTTTATAAAAATCAACAATTAGAACTCTTATTTACTTAACATAATTTCACTTATAAAATCAGTCGTTGTTTTCTTATACAACAAAAAGGCGTCTTACAAAAATTATAAATCTCAACAAAATTTTTATTTTTTTTAAATCAAATTTTTTTTTATCTAACTAAAAAAAGTATGTTGCTTCCTAGAAAAAACAAAAACAAACTAAAAACTCTTATATAAAAAAAATAGCAATCCCTAATTACGTGCAAGATTTACAAATAATATTTGCACAAGTCATGCATATGGGCTCCCTGCATTTAGTGCACAAATGTACAGTCTTTGCTCTTTTGCCAGGCAAACAGAATGAACATCGCTTCCTTTTATTTCTATCTAACAACAAAATCTACATCATCATCGGAAAACTCATTATCTGATTTAGTTTCTGCAATACGGGTAGGTGTTGAGTTTTCATCGGAGTCTTCATCATTTCTTAACAATTCTTCATTTAACCATTGTTCTAACATCTCTTCGTTATCAACACATACACTTCTGGGATTCGACATAGCGATAAACTAAATAAAAATACAATAATAAATTTAATAACGAAAATAAAAAAGTTACGTATCTATAGTCGTGGGTCCAGTGGACCCCGGTAAAGGTCAGTACCTACCTAAGGAGTACCGAGCCGAACACGTCTGTCTCACAGGATACGCTCCGGCGTACTAAAGGAAGGTACTGAGCAGTGGGAGGTTCTGCGGTAAGTGCCGTGGAGTAAACGAGATTTTAAAAACTCAACCTGGGTCCATTGGACCCACGACTCTAGTTAAGGGCTAGAGCGGTTTCACTTGTTTTTACTTTGAGTTGTGTAATGTGTTCACAAAAGTTAACACAAGGCCTCGTGTAGTTGTAGTGTTTGTAGGTAGTGTTTTTTTGATTCAGATTTTCAATCCCTTTTTAAATTAGTTTTTTACTATTTTCAATTATTATTGGACTTAACTAACGTATGGGTTATCATACTAGAAAACAATGCCTTAGAATATCTTCCGCATTTATTATTTTTCAATATTTGCCATAATCAGACTGTAACTTTCCAAACCACAGGTTTTTAATACAAAAATATCAAATCAGGTGTTATTCAACCACTATTGAGTCGTATAATATAAACTACAATAAATGTAAAACTGTTTTATGAAATATATCTTTTATAACTGTTATGCTTTTATATAAGTCTTATTATAATGCCTTATTTCGGCACCATTGATGTATGCCTAAGTGTTTATACCTACAGTAAAACTTAAACAAAATATGTATCAATAACAAGCTGCGCTTCGCGGTTTCACCCGGGTGGCTCCGCTCCTGTTGGTCTTAGCGTGATGATATATAGCCTATAGCCTGCCTCGATAAATGGGCTATCTAACACCGAAAGAATTTTTCAAATCTGACCAGCAGTTCCTGAGATTAGCACGTTCAAACAAACAAACAAATTCTTCAGCTTTATAATATTAGTATAAATTGTCATTTTATTATTAAAGAAATCTCTATATCCAAAAGAACATTTCAATGAACGACAAGAATTTTAATCAACCTCGAAACAGCAATTTCGTATTATCTGTTTATATTGTTTCCCGTAACTTTTAAAAGTTTTTCACACGACTCTTCTTTCACCTTGAAAGCGGTTATGAAATAAGTTCCCAAATTATTTTAATTGTCATATTCATATATTTGTCGTGGTCATATCGTAGATTTGATCATTTCATGATATGAGTGGCCATTTCACGAAATGGTCGCATTTCATGAAATGGCCAACATGGTTTGGTCAGATCGTTAAATCGACAACGTTTCACGATATGGTCATCCACATTTGGCCAGATCGTATAAAATATATAAAGTCCATAAAACATTAAAAAATTCTGAATATTTTTAGAACTTGTTTATTGTCATATAAGTTAGTGCCACGGCAGTGGCCGGCGAATGCCAGAAGCGAATGGTTTTTGCAATAGAAAACATTTAGGTTAGGTTAGGTTAGACTTTAATAAAGAACGCACGAGCCGAGCGAGCAAAGCGAGCGTGCCGCGGCAGCGGCCGGCGAGTGCCAGAAGCGAATCGCTTTTTAAAAAAGGAACAATTATAATAACATAGGATATATAAATATATTTATGTAAAGGATTTTAGACGCATTTTTTCCTCAATATAAGATATCCGCATTTTCCATAGTACTCGAACCTCTTCGTCGTAAATTATTTGCTATGATTTTCTTCATATTGTAATAAAATGAACTATGAAGTTTTAAACTGCGAATAATTAAATTTTCGCCGGCGGCCGCCATCTTATCACATAAACACAGCGCTTGCAGCGCCTCTACCAATAATTAATGTAACTATTTTACGATATGATCAAATAATTTTGATCATTTCATGAAAAAACCGCGCGTTTAGTTGGCCATATCGAGAAACGATTTCTTATCATTGATCTGCCCAAACCACATCATGATGTAGACATTCGAGCATTTCATGAAATGCGACCATTTCACGAAATGATCGATCATATCATGAAATGAGCAAATCTACGATATGACCACGACATATTCATAAGGAAAAAGTAATGTAATAACTTTGAATATTATTGTTTTAATACTTTTTTATACACATATAATATATGGAAAGTGTGAAAATAATGATGTGAAAACTTATGAAGCTTTTCTGTAGTTAAAATAATTATTTCGTTCTTGAAAAATCTATATTATAAATCTAAAGCTATATATATTAAAGTTTATTTGTTTTATCTTTCAATCAATGGAGTTATTATAAAGTCAATCAAATGCAAGCGTAGACGTATATTTAAATTAGAATTTTATGATAGCATTTACAATTCAATATTTCAATCCAATTATTATTGATTTGATGATCTCGAATGTTCTATTAATCTAAGCTATCCTATCTATCCTTGTTTGTTTATTTGATTTTATTTTACATTGTTATATAGTATTTTTATGATTTTTATGTCTGTAGATAAAATGTTAGTTGGTGACATAGGCAACATTTTACAGCAGTAAAACATCTTATTCCCGAGGGTATGACCACTGTGTATTTTTTACTTTATAATCTACCATTTTATTTATCTGTACTAATGAATCCTTTCTTTTTCAGGTAAGTAACATCCATTCCTGATCGCAGTCGTAAGAAGTTAACAATGTTCTAACAAAGAATCATTTATAAAACTCCAGATAAGTATGAAAATTCCATTTAACGCCCACACAAGTAACTATTATTTCCTCAGTGAAACAGACAGATAAGAATGTTGCTTTATATAGTTAATCGTGTTTAAAAGAACTCTACATTCCTTTTTCGTTTCCATGTTTTTTGTCAGACTGAGTTACGTCCTGTTAACAAACTTTATATGTGAAATTATTATTTATGTAATAATGAATAAGGAAACATTTGTCCTTTTTGTTTCTCGGTTAAGAGTTAACTGAAAAATAATTCGAACGTTCTTTAATATTATTTTACCATTAGATAGCATCATTACGCAGTAATATAGACTATTTTTTTAAGCCTGGTCAACTTCGGTGATGCTGGCTAGCAACTAGTCCTTTATAGTATCTGTATTTAAATTAGATCAAATTGCCTCAAGCTTACTTCTTAAATTGTAGATATACTGTGTATCTATATAAGTACCTACAACGATCAATATATCGTCACGTATTTGACTCATAAATGAATGAAACAACACCAGATAATTTAAAACTAAGTATATATAATATTATGTAGGTGTTGCGGCGAGTAAGACCTTGAGGGCCTTTCTAATACGACCAGACATTACACTAACCTTTAGTTCACTCGATCGGTTTATGCTACTGGTATGACTTTTTACTGTGATATCCTTACTAATATTATATATTATGTGTTTGTCTTTCTTTCATGTCGCAACAGAGCATTTTAATGACATGACTAGCTGCGCTCCGCGGTTTCACCCGCGTGGCTCCGCTCCTGTTGGTCTTAGCGTGATGATATATAGCCTATAGCCTTCCTCGATGAATGGGCTATCTAATGCCGAAAGAATTTTTCAAATCGGACCAGTAGTTCCTGAGATTAGCGCGTTCAAACAAACAAATAAACTCTTCAGCTTTATAATATTAGTATAGATTATTATGTCTGGAGATGGACTTAGGCTGCTAGGAAGCTATATAAATAACTAAGATCATGTAATGGCTTATACTTATTTTATGACGAAATTATAATACTTAATTTGAAGATTATAAACGGAAAAGTTAATG
Organism: Colias nastes; assembly: GCA_907164665.1. Lineage (NCBI taxonomy): Eukaryota > Metazoa > Arthropoda > Insecta > Lepidoptera > Pieridae > Colias > Colias nastes. The sequence continues at coordinate 5,582 of CAJQZM010041322.1, read as the reverse complement.
AGGATGGTGAATTTTTGGTGCTCGTTCCCGCAATACAAGTAATAAGATTTCTATGACATTCGGTAAATTCAAAGTTAAGATACGTGGGCGTTGCTGGTCCTAGAAAAGCATGTTTTTACGTCTTTTTTTGCTCTACCTCTTAATATGTAGTTCCGGTTGATTACAAAGGCTTGACGTACTAAAGTCATGTTCTTAGATGTAACACGAACTATATAGGTACATTTTTTTTGTATAATATTGATAAGAAGGTATCAGATTATAATCTCGTTGAGCTTTTTCCATTGATCCACAGTTTGAGCTTTTTATAATTAACTATAGCTTTCCGCCTGCGGCTTGGCCCGCTTTGTCTCAAACCTAATAAATTATATACTAAAACCTTCCTTTTGAACATATATATTTATTTAAAAAAACCGGATCATAATCCGTAAAGATTTAAGCATACATAGGGACATAGGGACACAGAAAGCGACTTTGTTTTATACTATGTAGTGATATTAATTTCAAAGTGAATAGGTAAAGTCTCTATTTTTAGCCTTCGGAGCCTTTAAATATTAGGTTAAACCAATTTTTTACTTATATGGTATCTAGTCATATCAATTTTATCAAACATTAATTTATTATTAAATGTGAAGGTTGCACCTGTGTGATTTAATTGAAAGTGACATACTAACAGACCTTGATTTCATATAAATTTAAATTTTTAGATAGAAAAAGCTATGTGGATCATCCTTCACACAACATATATCAAACTGCATAGACTATAAGTTATAGTCTATGCAGTTTGATATATGTTGTGTGAAGGATGATCCACATAGCTTTTTCTAAGGCTATATAAAGAATTTGGGATTGGCTTTTTCCCAGATTTCAAGAAGATTGTAGACATTCCCTTTACTGAGAGAATTTGGTTTATTAATTTAAAATGTTAATATGTTTGTAAAGCAGTCAGAGCGATGACCTCCGATTTCGTAAACTGAATATGATGAGTTTTGACAAATTGCATGTCGCGAAGGCATGTTTCGGAAGATGAACGGACAGACAGGTGTTCAGACATCCGTGTAGTTATAAATAGCGAAGCACACGCGATACATTCACGTAATGTGATTATATAAGCAATAACAATGCAAACGGCATTCGTCTTTTGGATCTGGTTAACAAATTGTTACAATTAAGTATGGCGTCGAATATTCTGGAACGTAAATTCGTCGTAAGAACAACCACTGATTTAAGTGTGGTAGTATTTTAAATTTATTATCATGCTTATAAATTAAATCGATTGGTCATGATAAATTTTAAAACTATTAATATTATTAATAACTAAAGACCATTTTTCAGAGTTGTAAAAAAAAAGAAAACAATATAATAGTTGCGTTTTAATAATAAATAAACAATGATGGAAATAAAGGTTACTTGGTAATGGAATTTTAATTTCATCAGTACCTACATTTCTTTTCAATGCATTTGCATGCAGTGAAATTTATTTTCATCACAACTTTTTTTTCTAATTTGCAAACGTACTTCCGAAAATAGCCATAGACTAAAAACTATTTAAAGAAGAAAAAAACTTGAATATATAAAAATAAATTATTATTTATTTATAGTCGATAGTTTTTATCAAGAAACAGTGACGTCTGCAAAGTTTAACGACACGGGATGTAAAACAGACCGGTTGAGAGGGTCAAGATTAGAGAAAGTGACGTGTTTTGCTGTTGAGGAAAAATATTGTTAATAATATGTATTAGATTTACTGTAGTATGAATGGGAGTAGATAATTTGTGACTTGTAATTTGGAAGATGGAAGACGGAAGATATTTTGTTTTTTTTTGTCTTATTAAATTTTGATTTAAGTAACTCTTTTTTTGTCATAATATGTTAGGCTAGTCTCGTATGAAGTTTTTTGATAAGAGCTTTTGAGCTTTTTAGTTCTTTGAATTGATTTGAGCATGTATAACTAAGTTAACTGATTGCAATACAATTAGGTAACATTGTAGATAATCATAAAATATATACGTATTCTTCAACAATCGTATTCCAGCCTTCAAAAAATACAATTATTCACCGTATTCTAATCCATTAGCATGATCAATCAAAGGTGTTTCACAATGTTAGCCACAGATATATCAATCAATGGCCGTTGGAAATCAATCTGTACGGAACTGACCTCAACCTTTGTAATAAAAACGCATTTATAATTTAATCGTCGTAAATCGTAATCCGTTCGCGCCATTTTTGTGCTTTCACTTTGACAGTTGACCTTGACAGTCGCTACGTTTGTTATTATCTGTGATTAAGGCAAAGAGTAGTATAGGTATTTAATACAGGTGAATATAATAATAATGGATTAAGGGAGATTTTTGTCATACAAAATACTGTATATTTTGTGTTTTTCCTATGTTATTGTAGTTTTTCCTAGATTGAGCTTTCTTTTCATGTTAATAATTATTAATTATTATAATTTTCTTAAGATAAGATGGCAGTCTAAAGGGGTAAAGTATTTGTTGAAACTATAAAAAACAAGAAGCGTACCTATGCTCTTTACTTCAATGATATTGGTTCATTAAAAAAAAAAAACAAATGAAATGTCTTATCCATTATTAAAATGTATTATCTACAAATAAACAAACATTCACAAGCAATAATACAATAATATTATTTGCTTACGCCACGATGTCGCAAGCGCCTCTGTGAGACTGGCCCGCGCACCGTCTTCACAGCACCTTGAACTTATATTACTAGAAATTGCAAGAAAAACTTAACCAATACGTATGTGAATGTAATAGCTTGTATTGTTTTATACGATGTTTTACGTAATCAATGAATCTGTTTTGAATTGTGCGTTTTTAGGATTTCAATTCTATCCACGAAGGCAAGAAAATTCTGAAATATTAAAGGGAAAGTTCGCTGACTTATACAATAAATTAATAAATTATTTTATATTTTCATCATATATTTTCAGTATGCAAATAATAGGTACTAAAATTAGAATAAGATTCTTATTGCATACAGTTAATATTTTGTTTACCCCAATTGTTTTTCAACAACCTGCTTATGTCATACTTGACCGAATTTTTACTCTGTGTCAATTAAACGTCACGTACATCGTTACCGATTTTGAAATCGATTTAGAATCGATTCACGACCAACTGCGTAATCGATTGTAATGTTATTTTGATTCAAGTCCGTCCTCAAGATTCGAGTGATGAAATTGTTAATTAATAATATGGTACTTGATCTATATTTGTAACGATATCGAATCGATTGAGATCTAATATGTCAATGAGAATAATATTTCGTAATATGTTTTAATATACGAGTGTTAGATTACTTTTCTCGATTAATTTCGTTTTGCAACGTGACATTTATGCAAAACGAATCTTGTTCACTTTGCATTTTACATAAAAAGCCGCTATAAATATTTCTATTCTTGGAGCTTTCAGAGCTTTTTACTATCCAGGTATCATAGGTAACTTTTACAAAGAGTGATTTATTTATGTATTTATTTCCTACATACACCAGTTGTAAATAGAGTCTACTTAAGAATGTACTTTTCATGATACATTACAAACTTTTCGTCAATAAGAATCGATCTACTAATACTTATTTCGCTCATTAATCAACCAATACTTTTATTTAGATGATCTTACGTTTATTGTTTATACACATATGTAAATTATGTTATATTAAAATTTTTACTTCAGGTTGCTAAAATTTTCTGTTCCCGATTAATCAAAATAGGTATACTATCATTCATATTACACGTTATCAAACCGGCATTTTCCTTTAGAATAACTACAGATCTCATGGATCATTAAACTCGAGTTCATTAATCGATAGCGGATAAACAAAATGTATCGAGACTCGAGATGGTCAGTGAAAACATAACTTTCTAGGTATGCGTAATGCCGGACGCAAGTAAGGCGAAAGTCATTAGTCACTAGTTTTTATCTAGTTTTTTTATATGGGATTTGTATGTAAAGTACATTGGTGGTACGTGATTTGGCGAAAATGATTTACAATTATTGTTTATTGATTGGAACGAAAGGTAGAACAATGTGAATTTGTAATAGACTAATATCTTTATTTATTTATACTTTATTGCTCTAAGATAACTTGAATATGAACTTAATCTAATTATAAATTAAAACAAATGGCGGTCTTATCGCTAAATAGCGATTTCTTCCAGACAACCGGAGTACGGAAGGAAATTAGTTAGAGGAGAGGAATAGGGCAGAGCAGAGCATCTTTTGGAATAGAGGATGTTTCTTCTCTTGTTTTGGCTATGCAATTTATCTAACGTGATGTAACTTTAGAGGAAAATAAATTCGTTTACAATTAAACTAGATTTTATCAATAAAACTAGTAGACTAATAACCACTACGTGTGTAGATAAACGTATTCAAATAACATCGCATTAATAAAATTGGTCACCACTCATCAATTAAAGAATTCATCAATAAATAGTAGTAGTAAAACAGTATTTTTTGTAGCCGTTTTCACATTTGTAATTATTTATTTGTGAATACAATAAACAATATTAATTTTATAAATTCACTAAATCACTCCAGTGTCTCTATTACAAAACCAAAGTTACGCTAAAATCCTAAAATGACCTATGATCTAGATCTCACGAAAAAGCCATTCAGGCATCGATAGCCTTTGTTTAAGGCTAATATTGATTTCGGTTCATATTTAATAATAGGTCATTTTGTCTGTCTCGAGCATTTATAAAAATAAATTAACATGTTAGATTAGAATTACGTCACTGTGAAAATTTAATTAGAATGTCTCTATCGCGTAAGTTTTCATGTTATTACTATTATTTAACACTTACTTGATTCAAGAGATCTTCATTCAGATTACCTACTTTTGATGATGCAAAATGAAAATTTCTATGCCTACATAAATTACTTACACATATTATGTTTACGTAAAATAAATATCAATTAGTTTTTATAATTAAAAAAATGTTCTTTTCTTGAAAATTTATATAACTACCGAAATCTTTAATAAAATTACTCAAATAGAAAGCCAAATTATTTCTACTTGTACAGTTAAAAACTGAACTACAAAGTTGCAATACGACTAAAAACGAATAGTATCTATCTAGAACATAGTTTTAACTGCATACGATTAAGCTGGCTAGTAGCTATCACAAATAACTTAATGAGCTAGCAGCCAACCCTGTTTCTTCACAATTACGAAAGTGACCCACAAATAGGCATTTGATTAGAGCGATTTATTTGTCATTTGGTGTGAACTGATGCACTTTCGGCTTTCATCATCACGTTGAGAAAATACGCAGCTTGTAATGTAGGTAATTTGCCAGAAAACTTTAATAGAATTACCTGCGACAGGCTTAATGGTTGGTGATCGTAGTGTTGCCATATTGTAATTCTGTGTTGTCGACACCGGGTTAGGTAGAAATGACGATATTGGCCAGATTGAAAAGTTAGAGCTGTTTATCGACAATGTTTAGGTTGCGAATGTATATTTTATATATATTGCATTATCTGTGTGTATAGTATCTTAGAATATTATTTATAGTGGTGTACGAATAAATAAATAGGTAATATTATAATGTCGCA
>CAJQZM010041321.1:0-15579 GCA_907164665.1 Colias nastes | reverse complement strand
TATTATGGCCATTTTACTCATTAGGTTAAGTACTTTCGATATCAGTTTAAAGTTTTTTGATATCTGTAATAGTTACGGAATAATCGCCTGTGCACACTTAACGATTACACCCTGTATAGGTACGTATGTACTAACAAAAAACTAGCAAAAAATGATAAAGAAATACAGAAAAAATGTGTATGGGCTGCTGATTGATATGATATGATATCCCATACACTCCTTTAGCTGATAAATTGATAGTTTGATAGTTTGATGAGGTAAAACAAGTTATTGCTTTTGATCACTTTATTGTTGATTGCTATAAACTAATGATGATAATATGATATGATTGATATATTGATATATTTGATAGTTGATGATTGATAATGATATTAATTGATATAACGCGCACACCCCGAGCGCTTTACACGAGCCGCGAGCGCAGACTAACTGGGTGAAGATGTTCTTGTCACCATAATGAAATAGGATCGTGTAAAGCGCTGAGTCAGGATGTACGGCTAGCCCGTACAAAATGTATGTTTTTATTATTGGGTAGGTACAATTTCCATCAACGTAAAATACATTATATTATATGTAATTTATGACAGTTACATATTCTGTATCGAATGTGTTTTACTTTTTTCATTGAAAGGTTTTAACAGAAGTAAATACTTCAATTCTAAACAGTGCTTGTTAGTCACTCAATTAAAAAAGAAGTCAAAAATCCATATTTTACGCGAAATGTTTCTTTAAATTACAATAAGTAACTCTGAAAGCGTCACGCGATATCAGTTCGCGTGAGAGCCCTTAAGCCGTCTCCGTCATTAGCACACTTTGTAAACTGACGAAAGGTTTAAAGCTACGTTTAATTTATGTAAATTTCTATTTCGTTTTCTTTGCTAGGACTTAATAAGAGACGCGTTAACAACGACTTGAGGATTATGCACAGACTTCACTTAACACATTTGTGATCAATATTTGCAAGTATAATTCATTAGCGCTTTGCGAATTATTCGCATGTTTTGATTTATTAAATTGTATGAATGTAATGTCTTTGGCCGGTTGCAGAGCTTCACCGACCGTCAGTGCGTACGTCAGTCGCGCTTGTCATATGTATGGAAATTCATAAAACCGTTCATAGCTAGACCGACCATACGCACGCGTATTTCCATAGGCCGGTTGCAGAGCTTCACCGACCATCAGTGCGTACGTCAGTCGCGCTTGTCATATGTATGGAAATACGCGTGCGTATGGTCGGTCTAGCTATGAACGGTTTTATGAATTTCCATACATATGACAAGCGCGACTGACGTACGCACTGATGGTCGGTGAAGCTCTGCAACCGGCCTTTATGTTAGTAAACAGTTTTTAACTAGAAATAAATAACAGATTTATACTTGCAAATATTATACGAATAATATATAATTACGAATAGTACCTACCTCATAGCAAGTATGTATTTAATGGCAAGTATTCATTTTAAATGAATATAATAATATAAAGAAAAGTTAATGTTATTCATTATCATTTATCAGAGTTTAGTAGTCAATATGCGCTTAGAATTTTTGTCGCATATCACATAAATCGACTAACGTTTTCGTAAATCGAAACGTCAATGAAGGCAACCTTTTTATCGGGCGTATAATTGTATTTCTTGAGCGTATCCGAAGACTAATCGTGGGCTCACACTACGCGGTCGGCGACACCATCAGTTTCCAACACAATGGCCATTCACAATAGGCCAAAACGGCACACAATAGTGGCAGTTTACCCCACAACACCGGCTCAATGGTCAGCCGTCTATCCCTCATTCCGAAAAACTCAAGGAAACAAGCAGATAAGAGTGATTAATTGGTTTAAGTCGATTTCAATGAAAGCGGCAACGCTGAGCCGATTTTTTATGTAAAGGATAAGTTTTAATCTGTTCCGTTCATTTCAGATTCGTTGTAATTTATCATTTCTTATTTATCTTCTTGAACAATTTGCTTATTGTAGGCTATTTTTTTCTTGAAAATCTATTATTAAGAATCATGTTTTGGTTTCATTATTACCTACATTAATAACTTTTTAGGTTTTGTACCTTATACCTATCTACTGTTAAGTGAGTGTTAAGCCAAATTACTAAATAGGTTCAATTCGAAGTATGTAGTAGTTAATACAAATTATGTTTTGAAAATATTTTTTTACATGTATAATATATGCTACATCTTGTAACCTCTAGGGAGTCTAGGGTATCGGAACCCTTCTATAGCTGTCTGACTGACAAAAAGGCGATGAAAATTGTTAAAAGTTGTCATGATTTGTTGGGTTACATGCTTCGAGTTACCCGGCAATAAATTTAGCGGGTATAAGAAATAAACGCGTCAATGTAAACCGGGTTGACGTGTCTCTAGTGATGTGCGTATGTTTATCGATTTATCTATTAAAAAATCATCTTGAATATATCCCATTCAATATTATGAGTTGCTCTTATAGAGCTCTATGTTTCATTAAACACACATTTTCATTCACATTTTTTGAATTTTGGTTGAATATTTTTTTTTTATTCATGAATAGGTAAATTTTTGGCCGCTGTTTCACCTGATGGTAAGTGACAACGCGTCCGAAGTTGGAGCATGTTTACCTAGAAGGTATTTTTACATTTGCTTTGAATTTGGATACTTGTAAGAAGCTGGAAAAACTGTATTCGGTAGAGAGTTCCAATCCTTAGATGTTCGAAAGAGAAATGATGAAGTGAATAGCTTTGTGCGAATTTTAGGGATGTCTACAACATAAGGATGGAAATCTGCTCGTTTATAACATTCTCTCATATTTTTAACATTCTCTTGTTTACCTGAATCCTGATTATACAAGATTAATATACAAATAAAGAAAAATACAACTTTTACAGTAATTCAACATTTTGAGTCACCATAATGTAAGAAATAAAGAGCAAATAAAGCTTTTAACAAATATTCCATTGACTTGACTTTGAACAGTGTGTTGAATAATATCTATTTGTAATCTATCGATATTGTCATGTAAACAATGACATCCCTAGCAGTGGGGCTGTTTATGAATGGATCGCAAATTGATACAGAACGCAAGGCGTTCGTGTCGATTTATTTAGGTTTTTGGGTATTCAATATTCGAGTCATATCTATGTTAATAAGCGTTTTGTACACGGGTTTTATATAATTTTGTCTTATTATACAGACGTATGAATATTGAATACATGAAAAGTGGTCGTCCAATTATATCACTTCGAAACGGCTCTACTATTTTGGTTAACTTTTTATTGTGTTGCAATAGTCATTCAAATTAGATATTTTACAAAGAAAAATAAAAACGTGGTTACAATCTAATTTGAATTGTTTTACATATTTATAGACTAATATTTTTGAAAGAGATTGGTCAATAAAACTCATATCTAATAAAATAACTAATAGTTTCTTGTTATAAAATTTTGTAGCGTCGGTTATCACTTACATTCTTAGAGCATTACATATCACTAATACTCGTTATAATAATATGATAGTATAAAGGAGTAATAAATCATTTTATGACAACCCTCATGTATGGCTTAATTGATTTAATACAGAGTAGAGCTGTAAGAAAGATGGATAACAAGACGGACAAAAGGTAATCCATTCTTATTCATATTCAATTTTGTAATACTACGGGGATTGAATATCGTTGTATTGTAAAGAAGTGAATAGAAGCATAAGGAACATGTATTAATAATACGAACAAAATATGATGTACGATGCAAGAACTAGTTAAATATAAAATATAAATAATATTTGTTACGATAATTACATAAAATATAATGAGAACTAAAAACAAATCCGGGTTTTAATATTTGTATATAGTTACGATCACTTTTTTTTAATGATATTTATATAATAACTTTTTGAAACCTGTAAGTTTTGATCTCCGTCTGATCTGTAGATTTTTTGAATTACTTAGCTGTTATTTAGGAATTTTCATATGAATGAAATTTTAAGGCGATTTGTTATTTGATTGAATTTGGACTAGCCAGTTAAAGTTAGTTTCCACGCTAGGAGCGTCGGGAAATGTTAGTATACCATATTTTTCTTTTATTCCCTCAGAATAAGAAGGAATATTTTTTTTAAATATAATTGAATTGTTTTAATATGAATAAATCTTTAGGTATATTTGTATAATTATTTTATTCTTTTGGTAAACTTTAGTCTGTAGGTCGAAGAAAACTGAATAAGTAGGACAGCAAGGCCTTCTTCTCGTTATTACAATAATGTATCGATATAGCGTCATGAAATAAAATTAATTAATTATCTATTCAAAAGGAAACTTAGAATAAATTATCTAATTATATAATTTTTGTGAGTAACTCGCGTTTTATGGATATTCTTCCATGTAAAAATGTTCTCTTAAATATCTACTGAAATTATTAATTAAATTTTTATATATGCTTTGCCTTAGAATGTGGAAGCCGACGGACAGCCTTTGCCAATGGTTTTATAATTTATACATTGTTATCATTTTATCCCTTTCCCAGATAAAATATTATTTAATATCATATTCTGAAGACAAATTTTGACGATAATTTATGATTGTTTTTTTTTACTCAAACTGAATAAAAGAGGGTCATTGACCACACTAGAATAAATTATAGTTTAGTAGGTATAAATAAGGGTAAGGGTTGTTTCTGTGACGGTAACTTGCGGCGTGGTGCCAACCTGTTTTATTGATGGTGTCTTCAACGAGCACCACTTATCTTTAGTAACTGCATTTAACATTTGAATAAGGTATAAATGATGAAAATTATTTTTAATTTATACAATGTAAATTTATTATTAAGGGAAATGAATTTTATGAAGTATTTTTATACCTAATTGTTAAAGTAAATATGTAAAAATATTTAAACAATGCCATTGTTATTTAATTTCCGACCTGGTAAAATAATAAATTGCTAAATCTCCTCAAAGTCGCATAGATTCATCTAAAACTAGCTTAAAATAGTAATAATTATGTTGTTTACTTTGTAATGGACCTAGTTACATTGCTTTTAATGATCCGTCATTATCGGTACTCGCCTATCTATTATAGGAAAATAAACTTCCAAAAAATAAATGGTGAAGCATTAGTACAGACTAATTGTCCATTAAATTAATAGAAAACGAATTATGCGGGTCTTTATCATTTTAATGAACAATTAAGGCTGTTTTAATTTTGTAAAAGAAAATTAATACACCATTAATAGCTGAAAATAGATTTGAATGTATCGCGTAACAACGTGTTCGTTACCTCCATATTGAATTGCAGTTTCTAAATGACAAGTAATCTAGCGTATAGACCGTAAAATAGTTAAAAGCTATCGTCCGATCGTAATTTGATTCAGTATCGTTTTTATTTAGGCCTAAATGCAATACCGCACAATCTGCCCACTTACGGTGCTAAGCGTCGTTTCAGGGGTAGAAGGTCGTAAGTGCGTAGCCGGCTTCGAGCGAAAAGCTCTATTACAGTAGAGCTTGCGTTCAGAAAAAGGAGAGGGCACATCCCCGCTTTGGGGTACTATAGTTGGCTCATTCATTCGCTTCCCGCCGGTGGCAGCGAACGCACGTTTCGTGACTCGGGCGAATTGTACTAAGACGATCGCGAAAAAACTTTTCAGTGCAGTGTCGAACGATCCTTGTAAGCACTCGAATATGAACAAGATTCTCTCGTGCTGTGAATTTAACTAAGTGAAAAGAGACTGATCGGCGGCTGGAGTGTTCTGAAGAGGCTAATTAAGAGCTAGGCTAATTGGCGGGGCCGGCGTTTCATGAAGGTGAGCCGACTTTTATTTCCGTTCAGCAATCCCTCTAATTGCGTCAATTAGTGTAATGCGGCGACAGCTTTGAAGAGTCCGCTTAATGATCTCCATGGTTGCTTGTGTAGCCTTTGAAAAACTAATGAAAATAGTGTATAACGAATTGTGTCTGGTTTCAGAATAATTAATACTGAGCCTTAGGCCGTCACCCTTCCCTGTATTCTTTCTTGCAGTTAATTAACTGTTTTACTCGATAAAGAAGTGCTTTTAACAATACCGGTACACGTTTTCTAAATTGCTTTTTATGTGATAAGGAGGTGTAAACTATTTTCAAACTTTATCGTGAAAAGTTTGTAAAGTTATGTGTAGTGAATTTATCATTCGTAATTTTTAAAACAAAAGTAATTTGTATAACTTCTTATTTATAACATTTCCTAATTAAAAAGCCTCTTAACACAAAATAAAATAAAACATTTTCGCGAGTTTTTATTTTATTTTAAAAATTAAGTAATTACAGGGTAAAAGATATTGTTTATTTTTTCATTCTAATTGGAGTTGAAAACGCGAACGTAACGAGTGAATATATTGCCGCTAAAGTTGTCAGTAAGCTCCTGAATCATAGGCAGTAAATTCTCTTTCTGAGAACTGTCTATTTGTACAAATTGTGCAAGTGACGTACGACATAAATAATATTCTAATAAATTATCCGGAAAACTGTTTATAATATTACAGCAAGTTACATCATTAAAAGTAAAAACTTGGAAAATAAATTATTTTATTATTTATTTAATAGTTACATAAATTATAGGCAAAGAAGTTTTGAATGAATACCTACGCAAAATATTATAAAATTAAGCCCATAACTGTAAACTGAGTATTTCTCCTAACAAATACACCGAGTTCCATGAAAAACTAATAAGCTAATAAGAATAAATAAAACGCCTTTGAAAATAGCATTATTAAAATTGCCAATTAAGCGTACAGTAGCAATAATTCTTTATTCCCCTAATGAGCTCTCACAGATAATGTTTCCTGTTAATTTGTTTGTAGATATACCTACGTTTAGAATATTTCTTGTATTTATTTACTCAAGTCGGATGTTAGAAGCGTCGATTAAGCATCTTTAAATGTATTGACCAATTATTTTTTAAACTTACATTAATAACGAGAAATAAATTGATTGTGACATTTAAGAGCAATCAATATTGATATAACTGATGATAAAAAGAAGTTCAATGTTATATCTACTAACTGAAGAGCAGTCTGCAGTTTTTATCATTTATTAAAAACTACTTTACTATACCTAGCTGAGTATGATCTATTAATCAATACAGGACACAGGTATAAATATAATATTTTGTCACTTAAAAGTAAAATCTTATCATTTTTGTCTTAAATCTAAATACATATAATGTTCTAATTCTAACTCTATCTATTTTTGTATAACAATACAAAGATAACGAATTGCGTTTGAAGTTAAAAATACATATACGAAGATTTTTGTAAAAGTGTAATTCCGTTGAGCTCGAAGCGACATGGTTGTACCAAAAGCCAATTAGAATGGCGTATCCTGCTTGTTTATTCTCTAATTAGCAAGTGGCTCATTAGAGGTACATCACTAGACCAGGAGAGTGCTATGCTTCATTCGTTTTAATTATAAACATTGCTCATTGGGTTCTTATAATTACTAATGACAATTAAGGGAAGCTTTATTGCGCTTCTTAAATAATGACTATGATTCCACATGTATTTTATGTTGGTGATTTATGAATAAGTTTAGACGTAGATCGTTCTTAAATGTAAAGTTACACGTTTTTTTGTATTGTATGTAAAAAAAAACAAAAAAAAAGTATACTTTCCTGGGAAAATAAACATAAAGAAAGACCAAGTGATTTTATACATTTCATTTCAATTTAATATAAACAATTCCGCATTTACTATTTAGGTACTACAATCAAGAACCAACTTCGTTAAGATCGCTATGAAAAGCCCGTGGTTCATAAGCTCGTGCGCAGGTGATATAATAATAAAATCTGATTTAATTTCCGTACCTCATATTCTAATCGGAATTGAAGCCATCGAAATTATAAATTTACTCTACTTACTGATCTAATTCCCACGATATGATTTAAATCTAAACACAGTAAAATAATTTCAAAAATTTGCAGTAAAATATATACGTAATAGATGTTAAAGATATCTAACCCGGTTTACCAATTAGTCTATTGAATACAAAGTTTTACATTACCTGTATAAAATTTTGTGCATGCAAATTAATTAATTTCAGCCAATTAATAAACCCGTTTTAATTAACGAGGCTGTTAGGATAAATTAATCAGCAGTGCTTCGTCCGTTCACAATGACCGCGTTTCTAATATTAATTACAGATAGGATTATATCATTTCTATCTGTCCGTAATTTTCTAAAATAACCCCACCGCGTAATAAATAATAATCATGTTGAGTACGACCGGAGCTTATATGTTTTAATGGATTTAATTTCAACTAATTCTCAATCAGTTTGATTAAAAAATTTACTTAACACTTGGAGTTTCGACCTCACCCAGCTTTAGGTTACATTAACTTAATCACGCGACCGTAATTTTAAACCCATTTTTACTAAAATAATTGAAGTTCACTTCTTCGCTTATTAACCGTCCTACTTATTTATTTTGTTACCATGCCGTTGAACAATAGTTTTATTACAAATGATGTTTATGATTTAATTACGTAATACTATTTATACAATTAACGACACAGTAGGTACCTTTATCAACCGTGCCTTGGAAATTAAAATAACTTGTTTTATTATCACATACTCGTATTATAATTATTTATTACAAAACACTTATCAAACGTGTACTTATGCTATTTGTTTTCACGACTAGAAGACGATATGAAAACATCTTCGCGAAAGCAGAGGTTTATTAACTAGATAATGTGGGAGGTCTTCGCTGTTCGAATTTCAACCTTAAATACAGCCTAATTCATTAATTTAATATTATTTTAATAAATGAAAGTGACATGTGCGGCGCGCGGCCGGGCGCGATGCGGTAGGGTTGTCATTAGCGATTGCCTGCAGTGACACGGGGTCACCGGGCTTGCTAATTGGTCCGCTCCACAGTTTTCTCTTTCCTGTATAGCAAACAAATTAGTACGAGGAACACTTGACTAGGGTTATCGCTGGGCAAAATTGCGAAATATCGGACAAATTTCGGAATAAATTTTTCATTTTTATTGTAAGATTAAACCATAAATGATTTCAATTTCGGATTCATACCGTATGTAGTAAAAATTATATATTTACAATTAAGCTATTGCTTCTATTATAGAAACAAAATCAAATATCAAGTAACATTTCAATCCAGCTTGAAAGAAAAGCATCTCATCTCTTTAATTTTTTAGGAGACATTAACATTTACAGAAATGCTTTTGAATGCTATTTAATATTATATTTTAAGGCAAGTGGAAATATAAAACTAACACTGCGCATGTTTCTGGGCAACGGTTGTCACTAACCTAGATAGCCCGTGCCCTATAAAAAGCAAATTTTAATTGTTATCGGTAGCCCTGAAGGTCACTTGTAATTAGGTTGTAGTCGAGGCTTGTTTTTCAGTGGCGGCGGTTGCGCTTCCTCTTGTTACTTATTTAATTACCAGGCGGCTGTCTCCTACTTGAATAAGCCTTCGTCGAACAGACTGTACGACATAAGACAGAAAACGTTTAATAATTTTAGTTATAATTTTACCTTTGTTTTTGTAGACGTTTACATCAAAGTTTTTTACTCTACATTTTTATGATATAAAAATAGGGTGGATGTACCACTAGTTGACCATTTAAGCGGTTTTATCTTTAGCTATATATAAAAAACGGGTTATTTGTTTTACGTTCAATGTTATTTTTGGGACACATATAATTGAATACTCACTGCAACTATTGTTCTTAGTATCAATTTGATAACCTTTAAAGGTTTTATGAAAACTACTGTGAAAGTTACTTCTGCTAAAAATACCATTACCTGACCACTGATCACCAATATCTGACCATCATTACTCTAAAAGTTGACCATTTTCAAAATGGACAAAATGTCCTTCTTCGAACATTAGTTTTGTTTAATAAATAGAAAAAGTCTGTATTTAAATTGAAGTTTTTTTTTTATTAAATGTTATAAATCATTCTTACAATACTGTTATTAATCCTTAATGACTATACGTACCATACAATTTTTTAGCAACAAGCGTAGTCTTTGATAAACTTTGGGAAGACGTACCTGCCTCTTGCAACCGTCAGAGGACGTATTTTCAACAGTACGTTTTCTGGTCTTATTAACTGTTCATCATCCACTTGAGGGAACACAAAAGTGTTTTCTACTTTAGGAGATTTCCTCATGAATTTTACCAACACGTGAGACCCTTCGAGAGCATCAATAACTTGGCCTATGTATTTCTTTTCTAGGGTTTTACTTGAATGTGCGCTGTAAAGGAACTTAACAATAACAAAATCAACTTTTACAAAATTCTCTGGTTTTGACTGTGTATTTTGTGTATTGCTGCAGTTAATATCATCTTCTTTTTCATTGCAACTATCTGTCTCCGAATCGCTTGTTTGTACTAGCTCTGTAATCTCTTCCTCATCTGTTAAAAATAATAAAGGTTTCCTTTTATTCTCTGCCTTTCTATTTTTTCTTTTTCTTTCTTCTTCCTTCTTTAATCGTTTTTCTTCACGGATCCTTTTCCTGTTTTCTGCTTTTTCAGTCTTTTCTTCTTTCTCTTTTTCCTTCGACACCCAGTAGTCTTGCCATTTCTTGGAAGTTGTAGCAAAGGGCAAGCGTTCAGTCTTCTTCTTTTTTAACGGAGAATCAGAAGGCCATTTTAAATGTTTGCCAAAAGCTGGGCTTATTTGCTGTTGCTTTTTAGTAATTAAATCTACTAATTTGGGCGAAGAGGTTCAAGGAAATGGCTGACTGAAGTTGATGTTGATTCGAGATGCATTGTTGGTGTTGGAATAGGACTTAGACGGCTTATATGGTTTGTTAAATTAGGTATAAGCACAAAACAAAGCAAGTCTTTCTTAGCAAAATATAAAGAACCAAGAGCTGACCATACTGGTCAACAATAGGCGAAAAATTGTTTTCGTTGCTCCAAAAGATAACCAGGCCGCTAAAAATCATGAAAAACTGTTCATGCCAAAAATAAAGCCGAAAGTCTATAACAGAATGGTTCAACATTATGCCTATAACAAGAGATATAAAAAGTAATCGATTGCATTCAAGATTAATTAAGATTTCCCAATCAACTCCCGATAAAAAGCTCTTAGTAAAAAATGTGATTACTTACGGGGCGCCATTTCCTGTTGAAAAAATGTCAATATTTCTGACCAATGGCAGCAAGGTTTGTTTTTTTTTTAATAGATGATGTTGCTATACAGAAAAAACAATAAACTATCATCTGGGGCTGCCGTATTTTCTTAATTGGCGCGTATATTTGAATTTTGGTCATGTATTGGCGCTTGGTCAGCTAGTGGTACACTGACCCTACCATCATCGGTAAACTCTTTAGCTTTTTCCCGAGCAGATTATTTATTTTACAAGCAATTATCGACAATCCTACTCGTAGAAGGAAGTAATTGTTTCCCATCGAGGATTATATTGTAACAACCTACGTAAAATCTGTGAGAGATAATTAAGTCAAAATCACTCAAGATACGCTGAAATCATCTAATTAAAACAGATACGCGAGAAAGCGTTGTTATTTCTAAAAATACTTTGTATCTTATCGCTTCGGTAAACGTTTCTATAAGTACACAGAAGTCAATTGTTTTACATATTATCTGTGTGTTAACTGTTATCTTAATAACATCGTATACATAATTAGAAAGTCTTGGACCACTCATTGGTTTATGTTTGACCAGATAACCTCTCGTGGCGTGACTAATGACGCGCGTTCGAGTACGTTTGTTTGTATACAGGGGTCTTTGGCTAAGTGCATCAACGTCAATATTGTTTTTCCTATATGAATTTTGTTTGCTGCTCGGTGTGTTGTGTCGTTAAAATTTTATTATCATTGATCTGATCTTCAATAAATTGTTATGTAATATATCTACATATTAGATTTTAAATATGTTTAAAGCCATTCATGTATTATTCACAATTAATATAGTATTGTATAGTTAGATCAATTCATTTATAAATATCAATACAAGCCAGGTAATTAATGTACCCTTAATTTTAAAATTGACGACAATTATCATAAATACAGTATTTTCTATTTCCGACGAGTCCCTAATTAGTGTTCCTACGTTAGCGACTTGAATGCAAATACTGTGTTATTAGGCAGGTTAATTAAAGAGTTATCGTTCGTAATTAACCCGTTTCGGTACAGTACGTGTGCCCATAGCTTGTACAAACACCACTAATTAAGAAATTCCTCTTCATTAACTCAATTAGATTTATTCACATCAAGACTATGTACCTAAATAGCCCAATTAAAAATACTGAGCTAATTCTAGCATAATTAGTGCATTTCAATGTAAACATTGACGTTGTGCATACATTCTAATACTTATGCGTTGCATAATCGGATTACTTTCTTTGTCAAGAATTATTTTAATGAAAGAAGACTTTGAAGTGCGAAACTGTAGTAGGATATTGGTTTATTCTTTAATGGGCTTAACTTAATCATTTTCTCGTCTCGCATGAGCTTACTCGTAAAGTATGTGTCGACTGCATTTGTTTGTTATCCAGTAATAGGTTAACAATACGTGAAGAGTTTTATAGTAACTGTACAAGCTGTTATAAAAATGTCACAATCGACAAAAGTTCGGAAATACAGTGCCATTGTCAACATGGTAGGAAGTCGCGACCCGCCTTGGGTTATCTATTATAATTAAGAATGAACTATTGACGTCAAGAACGAAACGTATCACAGCGGTTGACAGCAACAATCGGTTTTTATTAGAGACCCGCTCTAGATAACCCTCATTAAGTCGAAAAAGTCGAAGCTTCATTAATGCCATTATCAGTTGAAGGATTCTTAGGACTAGGAGTTTACATATCACAACATAAAGACGTCAGTCTTTTATGGTTTGACGTTCGTAATTGAATTTAATTAATTGACGCAGGCTTATTAAACTTTGTTGTGCTGTTAAATGATTTTATAACGTAATTATACTCAATAAAATTTATGAAAAAAAAACATATTTTGTCTTCTTTTTTTTGTTTAAAACTAGTCATTAAAAATATCTACGTCAGTATTTTTTTAAACATTCGAACCATTATATAATATAGGAAGTAATACAAGATTTGATTGAACCTTCCTAATAAGTTGTACGAAATAATTTATGTACAAAACGGTACGAAAACACGCGTCAGACTAAAAATGAGGTCGGGCATTTATTGGTCGTTTCGATTTTAGTGCTTTTAAAGTACAGTCAAAGTTTGTAACGATGCCTCTGTTCGACAGATTTTATGCCTGTAACTTTTCATTAAGTAGGGGACAAACTGTTTTCATTTTTTAATACTTGCTCTACCTAGAGCAAAGACAGTAGGTAAATTTTTCGGCCCTTTTAGTTTTCTTAGAATTGGTAGAAACATAATGTAAAAGTCTTTTTTTTCTAATATGCCTGCCCTCCATGAAAAATACCGCAACATTCCTGTGTCTGCTTCGATTGCTGCCCAAGTTAATTTAAGCGCCTGTAAGAATTGTGTTAGGCATGAGCATGATTCTTATTTCTCTCTCAATATAACTTGATTATGGTGTTAAATAATTGATCAATTTAATCGTAATTTACCCTGATACTTTGAGAAATTCATAACGGGGCAAAATTTTCAAGTATCGAAGTAATTGCGCCTCCGGATCGCGACTGGCCGATCAACAATGAAATTCACAATGGGGTTAATACCCTCTTGATAGAAAGCGCTCATTTCCTCTGTTGGTACTTCATTCGTGGAGTAGCAAACACAGGTCGTAATGAACGGCAATGGCGACTAACGCTACGGCAATTTGAACGTTCAGTGGCCCGGCGCGCACCAACAGTCCTCGAAATTAGTAATACACACTGCCTGATGAATACTTCACAATTACACATACGCTTTGCTGACTGTAGCGATTCGAATGTAATTAAATAATTTTTTTATTTTTATTTTATTTTATTAGTTTCCAAACAGCTTATACAACCTTAGATCATTACTTAATGATCTAAGTATACAACAATATAACAATCAAATTATTAAAGTACAATTAAAAACGTTCTATGTATAAGCCTATTATATGGATACACAAATGTTTAGTGTGAAGGATGTTAAATCAATTCAAAATACTGTTACCACAACAATAAAAAAAAATACAATAAAAGAGATGCTTATAACAAGATTCGATATAAATCCGTATGTTTCAGGTGCTACGCAGAGCAGTAAGTACTAAGCGACGAAAACTGGCTAGACTATTTGAAAGTATGTCAATAGTGTTATCTTTATTAACTATTTCATTATACATTCGGCATAACCTATATACTGGGTTATTATAAGAAATGCATAAGCGAGTGGCGGGTATATAGAAGGGTTTAGCGTTCCGAGTGACACGAGCGTTACAATACAAAGAGAATTTACAAAGCATATCGGTGTGAATTAGGTTATTGATAATTTTAAACATATAAATTAAATCAATGAATTTACGTCGCATTTCAAGAGAATCAAACAAATTAATAATGCATGCCTTATAAATAATCATAGACTATTGCTATCTAAGGGTATGCAAATACGAGCACAACATTCCCTTTGGTATGTTTAATTAATGAATAAAAACTTATTTTGCTGAACCTATACCATATAGAAATAACAGTGAGAATGTATATTGTAATAAGAAAACACGTAGTTTATATTACAACCACAATTTGTAATATGATGTCTCTGTTTCACGCTAGCGTGTGGTCGACAGGAGTGATATTTGCGTTGTTATTAATTCCGCAAAATTGAAAGCCGATCCGGTCACAGTGACTCTAGCAATTATTAGACCAGATTCAAACTGTTTTGTTGTTTCTCTTTTTCACTCCTTAATATTTGTCGTATTTGTTTGCTGTTCAAAATTTTTGCATAACGTAATTTAATAATTACCTTGACAACACAACTTTACTTAACAAACTTAATTATAGTAATTTATAGTCAAAATCGTTCCCAACATAATTTAAATAAAAAATCAATAAATTATAATTACCGCCGTTAAGGTTTTATTCACTAAATGTAGTCTTCACTCTCCAATTAGACAGCTTAACTGAGCGTCGAGAGCTACTAATTTGAGACTTCTGTATCGCTCTCATCGATAGGAAGCTTGACACCTACCTAGTTGTTTGAAGTAGATTCAAATTAACATTGTTTATACATTGATGTTTATAAATATTTTATTATGATGGAAATTTCCAATAAAGTTACAAATAGATCAGATAATCAGTTTTTAATTTCGCTGAATGTAACATCTCATTTTTCCTATAAAATAAGATGATACGTGGGTGCAAGTGCAAGATACTAGGTATTAACGTAATGCAGAATCTTTAGTAACGTCATTTCTCGAAACTTCTCAAGCGGCTTAAAACATCTCCAAGAATTTTTATTATATCTAAACAACATCATTTAAAAATCAAACATTAAATTCTGCTGTTTAATCGATTTAGGCTAACATAGAAAAGTAGTGTACTGCCGTCGCATTCAATGCAAAACATAAATAAAAATATTAAAAGTCAATCCGTAGCAATTTCGCGTATGGAAACGGAGCAAACTCCCCGATTCAATTACAAGCGAGCATTTATCATCGAAGCTGACAAACGATGTCGACTTGT
>CAJQZM010041320.1:0-15345 GCA_907164665.1 Colias nastes | reverse complement strand
CGTAGGAATGTAATAAATTTGAATCATAATATTATACATAATACATGTTAGATTTTCAAATATAGCGCCATCTATTGGTATTAAAAATTTCAGTCAATTTCAATCGCTTCGTTATGACGCTAAGGACAAAAAAACAGTTGAACAAACACTTCTAAATTTATAATAGGTATAAGAAAGGAATTATCGAAATCTATTGATTCTTTTTTTCTTGATACATCGGAAATCACGAAAAATAAGGCTATTTTTAATATTACTATTATAACCTTATATTATGTCTCGTGGTCGTGTAAACTTATAACTATTTATTGAATAATTTTATAAAATTTAAACTGTTAGTAATTGCATTTTTATGGGTTTGAGAATAGATCTTAATCAATTTTTACATCTGTAAATGATAAGAGTGACTTGGCAGGAAGGCGCAGGCGTTGGCAGGGTTAGCTAGTACCTAACTAATGTTATTTGACATCTATACTAATATTATAAAGCTGAAGAGTTTTTTTTTTATTGTTTGAACGCGCTAATCTCAGGAACTACTGATTCGATTTGAAAAATTCTTTCGGTGTTAGATAGCCCATTTATCGAGGAAGGCTATAGGCTAATATCATCTCGCTGAGACCAACAGGAGCGGAGCACAGCTAGTAATTAATATTTTTTTTTTACAAAAATCGCTTCCGCTCGTAACCCAGTCCACACAAACATACATACGTAATAACGCCTATTGTTTTCCACATATTGTTAGACACCAGGTGGTTCAGATTCAGTTCTAGACTGGATTGATGGGGTTCAATGAACCGTGAGGGCTTGTTGGGAATTCATTTGATTTTTAAAAAGTGGTAAATAGGGTAGTTTTCGATTTGATTTTTAAATACGATTATTGGTAAATTATATTTTAAATAGTTTTTTAATTTTATTTTTGAATAGGTACGTTTATAAAGCTAATTATATTTTTAGTTGTCTTTATAGTTTCACCCGCGGAAAAATAGGGGTAAAAATTTATGAGGTACATAATCTACAAAACGGCTAAGTTTCATGAAAATTCGTACAGTAGTAGGTACTGGTAATAAACTTTTTTTTATTTATAGATTAATACATAGATAATTAGATATAGGTATGATGTAATAGAAATACCTATTACCTATATGTCGGACTAAAAATTTAGGTACCTGAAATACAGATTCCTTGAATTTTTGTCTAGTCTGATTGCCTAATTTCATCAAAATCTGTTCATCCTTAGCGACTTGATCGCACACCAACAAAAATAAGTTATTTCTTTACATCAATATAATTAGAAGAACGTTCATATTAAGTTTAACTCAACTAATGCATAAAATTCGATGATATTTTAGCTAAAAGGTAGATAATAAAAGGAGACTATTTTTTGTGGGCCCACCAAGACTCGGTAACGTATAGTAATAAAAAAAGCGTGTAAATATATAAAATTATATTATGAATTGTGAAGCTTCGTTGTTTTACAAACGAAACCGGAATCATGAAATCAAATTAAAAAGCTTTATTTTGATATCATCCCTGCTGTAGTGCTGTCTAGAAACCAAGAACAATGGCCAACATTAAAAAAAAACTGGAACGAAACGTTTTTATCGATAGAATGAAAATAAAACCAAAAAGCGAAAAAAACTGCCTTAAACAAATCACTTTAGAAACTGTTTTTATTCCTATTTATATGGAAGAATGTGATTGATAGCGATTTTAAATCCTGTAACTAATCAAATAAAACAATTTGTTTCTAAAAAAATCCATGTAACGAAACGTTACATCTATTGGCTGCTTTGACAGACGTCAGATTCTTCCTGTCGTAGTTGTAATGTTTTTAACATATAAGTACAATGTTTTTATTTCCTATTTTAAATTGAAAAGAGCGTTTAATATTACAATAGAACATGAATAATAGCATAGCTGTGCAAATGGATACCTATCCTAATATTATGTACCTACTCCTAGTCATAAAATAATCACGCACCTACCTATTTACTTAACTAATAATTTCTTATTAAATCAGTTTTCCCAATCGCATCAAGGTTCAGAAACTTGAGGTACACACACTTATATCTATTTTCTATACTATTTATAACCAAATCGGGTCTCTGTGTTTGTGGTACCTTCGCTGTTTCCGATTTCCGAGCTTGGAATCGTGACAATGTATGTGATGTTTTCTAATATTTATTTATTCATTTATTTAAATATATTGTATCCAATGATTCGGATGGGTCACACAAGACAAATCGCTCATTATCAGTTAGTTTTTATGTAGGAATGAGGTGAATGTTTGCACATCGTGTTTCTAAAGATTCCGGTTAAAACATGTAAAAGTAATGTCACCACTGTAATCTGGGGACTTCAAGGAACAAATTAACACACATTTCATTAATATACGCTAAGAAATTGAGGTGGGCCTATTCTCCAAACAAAAAAAATGGTCTCCTTTCACATTGAAACGTAATGAGCATTAATATATTATTTTATGAAATAATTACATCATTGTAACAAAACGAGCGTCAAAAGATTTTGTAATTGCTTTTCTGATTGTTTATGCGAGAGTGAGACACGAATATTATTTAGTTTATAAGTTAAATATACTCTAAAAACTTTCTTATATTTTTTTATAACATGACGTCATTTACAATAAAAAATACCTACTATATACTATACTACCTTTCCGCCCGCGGCTTCGCCCGTTTTGTCTTAAACCTAATAAATTATATACTAAAACCCTCCTGTTGCATCACTCTTATCTATTAAAAAAACCGGATCAAAATCGGTTGGGTCGTTCTAAAGATTTAAGCATACATAGGGACATAGGGACAGAGAAAGCAACTTTGTTTTATACTATGTAGTGATGATAGGTTATTATAACTTATATCTAACATCCAGTAGAAGTTAAAATACGAAATCGAACTTTTTGGTATCGGTTAAAATATGTAGTTTAAACTTAGCTAGATAATATAACAGTATTATCGATTGATATTTTCTTAAAAAGTATGACAATTTAAGCCTTATTAATGGAAATCGTATAATAAATAATAATCGTAGCACCATTCGTTTCAGAGATTCGTTTTAAACATACAGACAGACAGAGAAAGATGTATATTCAATATTGTATAATGAAGAGTATGAAAAATGGAATATTAACATATCATGACTCGTAAGCTATAGTTTAAGGCTTAAGCATATTTCGTGAGAATCTGACATAATTTACATTAGAAAGAAATTTCTTTTTATTTAATATAAAAAAACAGTTGCTTTGGGATTTCGATTACTTGGCTTTTCTTGATTATTTAATAAAACATAATTTTCATATTGATACAAAAAATTAAACAAATTGAAATTAATTACCTATTACATAACACCATCCCATATGCGGCTAATATGATTGAAGTTCATTTTCAATGAGTAATAAACGACGCTCATTTGCTATTACAATCATCCCGCTCGCACACACACCCACACCACGAGTGTGAGCGAGACAGCTATATACCCTGCCTTGTGATAGGAATTACAACCTTATATTCTAGGTAAAAAGGTATAAAATAATATAGCAAATATAAAGTGATTAATTTTCCATTTTATAAAGTGCTACATATTGGTCGGTAATTGAAAAATATTCATATTTTTTAAGCTTATTGTTTTTCTATTTAACGAAAGGTTCATTGGTTAGTAATTTGCTTTTTTAACCGCGTTTTAGCTTCACCTGTATGTTTGTATGCAACCGACTCTTTTGACTCACTTTAAATCAGGGGTTCCCAACCTTTTTTTGTCTACTGCCCACTTTAAGAATAAATTATTTTTTAACGCCCCCCTTTTTAAACATACTTAAAAACCGATAAGTACTTATAACTGATTATTGAAACGCAACTTTATAGTATTCGGACAGAGTATCTTTAAATCGAAAAAATCTATCGATATCATCTTTTACTACGCCCAGCACTAGAGCTAATACCGCGATGCTACGCACTTGTACGCACTACATTACGCGTTCTAATTGACGTGTTGAAAATGACGAGCGAATGCAGCCCGCAACGTATATTTTTGGGTAATGAATTATTTGAAGGACATTTTGAAAGACTTATACTAAAATATCGTTGTTTTTTTACTTTCCGATGAAAAGAAATGCTTCCTTTGTTTAAGTTAAGCACTTGGCTTCTTGCACGGCAAGTAATTACCGCATATGAAGGCATTTACTCTTAATTTTGTCGCTGCGTTCGCAGTACTTCTCTCCGTTGCAGATAGCGAGTGACTATACAGCGCGATCGCATAGATGTGAGCAGTGCTCATATCCTTGGCGCGTCTGCCCCGCCTACAACGCCTTTCTAACCTCTTTTATATGTTCTGTGGCAAGAACAAGTATTATAGAACCAGCCGATTGATACAGGAATGTACAAATCGGATTATTTAACAAAAACTTGTTAAAACATGATTGCCCGCGGTCTATTATATCGAACCGAGTTTGAGCTATATCTTAATTAATATTAGTTGATGTACACAAGATGTCGACTCTCGAAGTCGAGAGCTCAGTCGGTGTCTAAGAGTCTTCCTAGCTAGGTAGATGAAATTATAAATCGACCCCAAAGCCCTACACAACGCCCCCTTTTTTTTTCTGGGTCTCTTACCGCCCCCCTTTAGGCCTGCAGCGCCCACAAGGGGGCGTTATCGCCCACGTTGGGAAAGACTGCTTTAAATGGACAGATTTAATTGTTTAATTCAAACTTTGTACACTTATCAAGAATCGGTGACAATATCTAAGGTGACAATACAATAATTTCTTCTTTTAATGCGTGTTTTTTTTCATTTTTTACAAACTAAGTAAGCATATTTATGTATTGTTAAAATTGGTTTAACATTTAAAAATATAGATTTTAAAAACTCTTGAGTTTGAATTAGAAATAGCCTATTTCTTATTAAAGTAGGTACATTACTTAAAAACTACCAAAGCAATTTCGCCATTTTTAAAAGCATATTTCATTAAACATCACAGCTAGATATTTACCTCAGGTTCCAGTAAATTACAAAAATTTGCTATTTTTAGAAAAAACCCGAAATAAAAATTCACCAAAGAAAATAATACCTCAACTCAAACAGTACATGTTTTCCGCCGTTTGCCCGCGATTAGAGGATTACCAAAATCGGCTTAGCTGGTCGGGGGAAATTAGAAAATATGTAAAACATATTTTTATTGCGTTACCGGTTTATGTTTTGTAAATGTGGAAATTAAATGAAGGTAGATATAATATGAGTTTTTAACTTTATAACTCAAGAACGGCTCAACTAATTTTAATGATATTTGGTTTGTTGGATTTGTCTTCCCCTGAATTAGGAAAATAAATGCCTACATATAAAAAAAAAAACTTATAAGAGCGTGTGTGCCGAGCACACGTGTCAGAAGTGAAACTTCTTTGGCAAGATTCAAAGATACAAAAATCGTCGCATTACCCCATGACGTGACGGCTTTGCCATGACGAAGTTTCACTTCAAAAAAATTCCGAAAGTTGTATGTGCTTTAAAATTTTTATTAAAATACGTTGAGTAGTTTTCCCTTGATCTATTTATTACAACATACAGACAGACAAAGCTACATTTATAGTGTTACTAACTGCGCCCCGCGGTTTTACCCGCGTTCCTCCACTCCTGTTGGTCTTAACGTGATGATATATGTATAGCCTAAAGCCTTCCTCGATAAATGGTATATCTAACACCGAAAGAATTTTTCAAATCGGGCCAGTAGTTCCTGAGATCAGCGCGTTCAAACAAACAAACTCATCAGCTTTATAATATTAGTAAGTATACACTAGAGTAGACATAAACAAAAATGAGCTACTCATAATAATAAAACACAAAAACCCCAATACAATAGCTTTCATGATAATCATAGATTCGTATCTATGAAACATTTGCGGACAAGCAAACATCATTATATATATAGATTGTTCGATAACATGACAGTGGAATAACCCATGATATAGGTAGGTATTTTAACGGGTTTATTACCGGTTTTTAACATGCGATGTGTCCTTATGTTCATGAATTAAAAACTTATACTAATACTTAAACTAGCTTTCTGCGCGCGGCTTCGCCCGTTTTGTTCAAAAGCCAATAAATTATATACTTAAACCTTCCTCTTGATTCTTGAATCACTCTATCTATTAAAAACACCGCATGAAAATCCGTTGCCTACGCAGATGCTTTTAAAGATGCAAACATGGATGCATGAATGCATGGCCAATGGGACAGAGAAAGCGACTTTGTTTTATACTATGTAGTGGTATGTATAATGTAATTTCTTGGGTTAACGGATTTTAAACTTGATTTATTCGTAAAACCAAACATACAAATGTTAATACCTACGGTCATCATCTTAAAGTCGAACTTATGGTGGAAGATAAACTCAAGTTAGCATTTGAACTTAAACTTAGACTTATCTCAACTGAAACTGCTGCGTTAATCTGACTTCTCCATAAAATGCTTTATATCTATACTAATATTATAAAGCTGACGAGTTTGTTTGTTTGAACGCGCTAATCTCGGAAACTACTGGTCCGATTTGAAAAATTCTATCCGTGTTAGATAGCCCATTTATCGAGGAAGGCTGTAGAGGCTATATCATCACGCTAAGACCAACAGGAGCGGAGCAATGCGGATGAAACCGCGGAACACAGCTAGTCCTATTATAAAATGAAGTTATCTAAAATGCATAAACTTTTAAATCAAAACAAAGCGATACTTCGATTTTGAAACCATTTAAGCGCTTATTTTCTCAATGTTGACAGCCCTTACAGAAAAACTAAAAGGTAACAGCCCTACCCATGATATTGGCAAAGATAATCGCGAATATGGCCTGTCAAGACAAAGCGACGTGGGACCGCATTATGCAATTGTGTCTGTCACATGCAATTGTATTATTTAACGCGTAATTGAGTGCGTCTGCGATCTAGACTGCGCTAGGGCTGCCACAACCGAGTTGTTATTTGTAGTAAGTAGTAGTATTAGTTAGAATTTAATTTAAGATAAATTAGAAGGAGTTAGGTTTGTAGTTATATGCTCGGTTTTATTCCCAATTAACTTGTTTCATTAATTTCTGTCTATAGTAGAACTGCATGAAATTCTGTGTAGTAGATTAGTTATGCGAACAGACAGACATACGCGTCTTAGAAATTATTAAAGCAGTACGGCTTTGTTTGAAGGGAAACATCACCTTATCACAATATGTATTTTTTATGCTATAACATTATAAGCATAAACTTTTCTTCAGGTATCAAACATTTTAAATGTAAACAACTCTAGTTGAGTTTTCACACCAAATTTCATCAATAAAGGTCATGAAAGGCAGCCAAAATATCTTTATAAGTATCTACAGATATATTTTTAAGCTATTGCATAGCTTCTATCGCGGGCCTTAAGCGCGGGGACCGAATCGAGAAATTCCGTATTTAACGTAACATTACGAAAAAACCTCACGCTCCCCACTCCGACGGGCGCGGAGGTGTGGCTTGAAGGCATAGCATGCAATCACAGAAATATATCGAGATAGAAGGAAATAGTTCGTCGATTTATATGAGAACCGAGCGTGTAACATTTTGCGTAGGTACTTTGACGTCACGCGAGTCTTGTAGTGATGTTCACAACGTCAAAATAATTGTCCCCTAATAAATAGAAACTAAGTAGGTAGTTAAAACATTTTATGGAATCGATTTGGGAATCGATTTTGACCTTGACAGAAGAATGAGAATAAAAATGAATGTTCATTTTTACAAGCTTTTTATTAACTTAAACTGTATGTATATGCATGTGTATATGAATGTATGTATGTATGTTCGGATCAAATCTTGCAATTGAATATTAAAGTAGTTTTACTCAACTTATTGAGCTGAAATTTTGCATACATGTGCAAGTCAGGTGACAATATTAAATTCTAGTATCATGGTGCTGAGCTAATGATGGAGACGGAAGGAACTCCTCAACCACTTAACATTATTCGCCGAAACTTTGATAGGCCAGTACCTAAACGAATCTTCGTGAAAAATATGTATGGAACAAATCAGACTATGTTTCGTAGGAAACCAGTTTTTGCTTCCATCCATTTATTTTTCACAAGAGAATCTTTCGGAAAACTGAAACAAATTTGCAATAAGTATAGAGTAAATATATTTTAAACCATCGATATACTTAACAATAATATTATAGGATTAAAAAATAATTATCATTTTTCTGTTTTCAATAGGTATCGATTTGAATCGACTAAGAAATCGGCATTGAAAATCGTGGCGTACAACTCTATATGCTTACTTTTGACAGAAAAATGAGAAATCAACCTTTACCGCGTTTCGACAGTTTGGAATGTTTTATTTTCATTGCTGGTTTTCAATGCATGTCCAGTCTGGCGTGTAAAATTAAAGCCGTAATGGAAAAGTAGCATCATTCCGTTGCCGTTTACATTAAATTATTACGGAGCACAAAAATAAATTGTTTTATAAGTAATAACAGATATTTTAGGGCAAAAAGTACATACCCGTGAAAGGAAATATTTTCATTGACACCTTCAACTTTTTTGGTGGTGTTTGCACAGTTAATTATCGAGCACGGGGCCATTTTCTGTTTGCATTAGTACGTCACACACGGAGAGAGGTCGTGAACAGACTGAGCATCGTGGCGAGCAAAGACGATGATTAATCGTCTTTTCGCCACGCGAGGTACATACAATCTTTCCTTCTATTCTCGATATATTTCTGTGCATGCAATAGCTTTACCGCGGCAGTCCCCGAGTGCCACACGTCGTTTTCTAAAAATATCGCAGTTGACAACCCTACCTGGACCACACATTAGTGTGTGTGAAATTCAAATTTAAAGTGATTTGTTTTCTGTGATTGGATATTAGAATATTGATTCATATCCAATTGATGAATAGAAATATCATCATCATCATTTTTTTATCAGACATACCTCCTATGTAGCTTTAATAAAATACTTTACCATAGTTTAAAAAGAAACACCGAAAGGTATAGAAAATATTAACTTTGTGGTTTTTCATAATTATAGGTATTGTTTATAATAAGTACCTATATATATTTGGAATCTATACGCATACTATAAAGCTGAAGAGTTTGTTTGCTTGAACGTGCTAATCTACGAACCACGAGTACGATTTCAAAAAATATTTCACTGTTAGATAAATAGTCCATTTATCGAGGAAGTCTATAGGATATATCATCACGCTAAGACCAATGCGGCTAAAACCGCAGGACACAGCTAGTAATGATTCTGAAACAGGTAATTACAAGCTATAACCATCTACCTAAATTAACATAACTTTGCATAGAAAATTTTATATTTATGAAGTATCTTATTATCTGCCCCTTACCCCACAAGACCTAATGTCCCCTTGAATGTTTACGCAAATCGTTTTAAACCACTAAATTAGACAAATGTATATAAAATGGTTGCGTATAATTTATTGTAAATTGTCTTTCGGTTACACACCTGAGCGTATACAGCGTGTGGCGCGTTTTGATACTTTATTTTAATTAAATTTATATAATATAATAGGTAATACTAATGCAATTACTTGCAAACTATTTGTATAAATGTTATGGAGAATGGATGTTTAGATGTAGATAATACTAATTACTATTTATAATATTAATGTGAAGAAAGTGAAGAAAAGGCAAAAATTTATGTTTGTTACTCTTAAATGAAAGAATAGCAAATATATGTGGAATTTAACAAAAATCTTGTATTCTGGGTATCGATTAAGAAATATTTTCAAGGACACTACCATATAAATTTAATTCATTTATTTTCGCTGCCATTTTCTATTTTTTATTTGTAATTATATGTACTATCCTAACGTTACTTTCATTCTTTCTTTAATTTATGAAGTATCAAATAGTTTCGAACCCACTACAGTACAGTGCGGTGCCCAGGTGTGTTATTAAGACGTTTTCTTGTCACTGTTAGTGTTTTGCTCAAATATCGATAAAATTTTATCGACTCATTGTCTTATTGGATAGTAATAAAGTGGAAAGTTAATTAAGCTATCAATGTCTTTGTAAAATTTATTGTTTAAGGTACCGTTTTGGTTAGTAAGTTACAAGTAAGTATAATTAAGAAGTTTTTGATGACTTTAAGTTTTAGGTTTGTCAAATACATTTCCATTTAGGTATTTAATTATAACATGAAAGGAAAATAACAATAAAATATATAAAATCCACTTTGATAAAATAATTTATTATGTGACCGGGGGATAAAAACTAATTGAAAATAAGGCTTACGCCACACAAGAAAAAATTAGTTATATGTATAACGTTGAAAGAATGTATGAAATCTCTTCAATTCCCACAATACACAAACCGCACATAAATACATCTTTTTGTAAATGGTTTTGGATAAATTGAAATTATCGATAAAATCTATCGATATGTATCGCACATCACTTTATCGTTTCCGCACTATGGCAGATATTGTTCCTCAAGTCCATAAAGATTTAGTACGTAAAGTGAATTTTAAAGAATACCCTCAAATTTATGAACGTTTATATATCTATGAACATACAGGATATTTACAAATTGAATTATTTGGAGGAACTAACTATAGACCGCGGTTTCACTCATCACTTTTCTTTATAAAAGTTTAAGTTTATATAGATTTTCCTTGTCGAAAATAAGAGATTCATTATATCAATCTTAAAATTACCTATTCCATTGAAACAATAATCTCCAAATAGGTTATAAATATCACTATCACGACTTAAACAGGTACAAACAAATACAGAACCATCTTTTTGGAAGTCGGTTAAAAAACAAAATGGCGGGCTCTTAGAACACTTGAAGCATTCTCAGACGGTATAAGCATCATAAGTAAGTACTTGGAAGGCTTTTATGAAAAATAAAAATATTTTGATGATGCTTACTTTTAAGGGTAGGGTTAAGTTAGTTGTATTAACTTGAAGTTATAGTGCAGTGGTTAACTTATTCTAGAGGGTTGGGGGTTCGACTCCCGTATTAGTGAAATATTTATATTACGTAGGTACTATAAGTATTAACTAATTACTAAATTAATACTGAGAATTATTAAATTTCAACAATAACATTAAACACACTAAAAACTGAACCTTTTCTTAAACTTAGAAGCTAAGGGACCCGCCATCTTGGATTTTAGAAAACTTTACGACCACAGATAAGAAATTGGCGGGAAGCCAACTAGTAACTGTCAAATATTTTTAAATTTCTGATTCAATAATCTTCGTAGTGAGCTTAAATTTTGTGCTTTTGATACTTTTAAGAAAATCTATGGTTTACTTTAGAACCGGTAGGCGTTTTGTGATGAAATATAGAACCAAGAACAATGTATTTCTATTATAATACGCGAGTTTGTTCGCACTTATCCCGGAAACGAACCAATTTATACGTATCACAGTTATAACGTATCATTCCCCATAACCACGATTGGTTTAATATCCACAAAATTTTCGTCCACAGTCACAAGCAACAGCCAATATTACTACTTAAAATCAACAATAAAACGCTAGTCATAATCGCCACAGACAACAAATCGCGCTGACAGCTCGTCAAGTGACATTGACAGCTGACAGGTGACAGTTCGCGCCAAAAGCAATTTGCGCGGGCCACTCGAGGACTATTGAACCGCCATGTTTATAATGTGTTTCGAAGTATTGTAGTATGATAACTATCTATGTCTAGAATCGGTTCACTAGTTTATAGGAAACTACTGAACCGATTCTGATGAAAATTTGTATGTATGTAGGTACGTTATGATCTTCTAGACTCTAGAGAAACGTAATTATAGGCATAGGTTAGCGGAATGCAATTATTTTGTAGCAATAGTTTTAACTTAAAAATTATAGGTATATATGTTTAATCTAAGTTAAACCAGACAGTCTATTTTTTAAATAGTATTTGCATGAACGAATAATAAACATATTTATATCCCTATCCCATTCAAAAATTAAACTTCATACTAAAACAGAAGCAAAACGTTCGTAAACAACCGCCCCAGGTTATTCCGACATCATTAATTTAAGAATATTAAATACGTTTCAATATCACAATATTGTGACTTATTCGAACAGTCTTGAAACGATAAGGCTGTTTACAGACGAGGCGGTTATAATTATTAGGTACAAAACGCTACGTGTGTTTAAAAGAAAATTTCAGAGGAAAAATTGTATGTTAGTGTATCTAGAATCTATATGGTTTGACCGAATAGAATTAAGAACTTATACTCTGTCCATTATATTATTTGCTTTTTGACAGCTCCACGCCTATGAAGGATTGTATTGTCTATGTTAAAATGTCATACAAATAATTATTGTACTTCATGGACAGGCCCCGCCCACTTAGTGATGTCTACACAGAATTATTCAATGATGGGTCGATAGATTATAATAATCGATAGAAATACTCTGTAAAATATATCCGATACAGAAAAACTCTTCTAATAAGTTATAAAATTTAAACATAAAGACAACCAAATTGTAAGATAGAAACCAATAAATAATAAAATATTAGTTTAGTTTAGTTTTAACATAAAATGCATAGATATGTGGTCTTATTATCACATATCTTATTAGTACGTTTACGTTGTAATTATTATTTACGTACCTAATTCGATTTATGATAATATTTTGAATTTATAATTGAAATGGTATCACAATCGATAATCTTTTAGACATCACTTCTGGTATCACCCGTCGAGCTGTCAAAAAGCAATTCTTATAGTGGACAGACTATATGTGGGTGGAGTGAAAAATTTTTTTTTTCATTTTCGTTTCGGCATACCTGTAAAAAGATGTCATTATTGCTCATAAATACACATGCAAAATTATACTTTGCAGATGATACATTTAGAGGTGCCCCCAACATCATGAACTTTCAGAAATTCAAAAAATTTAGTCGAAAATCATTAAAGTTTTAATTTTGACAAATTAACGCTAAATCAGATTCTGTGTTATCTCGTTGGTTGCCAACGGGAAGACACAGAATACACAATATTTCAATATATAAAAAAGTGGCTATCGCTGGCTACCAGTAACTCTGGTCGGTGGCCCGTTTGCGCCGACTCTTATTGTAGGAAACATTGATTTTAAACAGTGCCGTTAAGGAAATAACACTAATTTTAGTAATACTTCTAAATTACATTTTACACGTTAATACAATTATTAAGATCATAATTTAATATTTTTGATGTGAGTTCTATCTATAATTTCGCTTTGATATACAGTAAAATGTTGCAAGTCAAAATACGACAAACGACATGTTGTCCTGTATTTTGTTTTCCAGAGAAGTACCCAGTGAATCAATTACCAACTTATACTGATGCTAAGAAACTATTACTTATTTATTAAATATGAATTTAAACCTGATAAAATAACAAAATTCATGATTTATCCGAAAGATTAGCTACGGAAATGTTTGATGTGTGGCGAAAAGCATCGCTTTCCACTATTAGCTTTAACAGAGTACTACAACTTATTCGACACACCATATTCGATGAATATAGACGCTTATTAAAACCTTATCAAGACCGACAAACGAACAAAAAAGAACAAAAAAAGATAACTGAAGTATTTTGTCACTCAGTACCAAAGGTTATTTGATATTTGAAGTTGCAAATGCATTTTTTTTTAACTCTCTTGTACTTGCTCAAAAGATTATACCGACTTAACTATGTGGCAAGAATGTAAGAAAACTGAGCCTCTGACTTCTAATTTATCTGAAGAAACCTTAAAAGACATCGTGAAAAGTGGTTTGACTACGTTTCAGAATATCAAAGATTTTCTATGCCTTACCCAGGCCGTAAAGCATATTATTATCAAATTGGTGACAGAAGCTTCAAGTGCAGTTTGTTGAGAAAATAAACAAAATGATTTTATAATGGCAAGAGTATCAGTATTACGACTGCCAATGCCTAATTTTGAAAAAAAAAAACAGCCTTATCTGTACTAATATTATAATCTATACTAATATTATAAAGCTGAAGATATTGTTTGTTTGAACGCGCTAATCTCAAGAACTACTGGTCCGATTTGAAAAGTTCTTTCGGTGTTAGATAGCCCATTTATCGAGGAAGGCTATAGGCTGTATATCATTACGCTTAGATTAACAGGAGCGGAGCCACGCGGGTGAAACCGCGAAGCGCAGCTAGTACTAAATAATTACTTATTTCTGATATTTTCATTCCTCTATAATATAATTTTCATTAATGAAAAACGTTAAAACAACTAATCAGGCTATTATTTAATGTATCACAAAGAAGTTTGTTATATAATAGACTTGAAGGCCATAAAAATACTGTAATTAAAAAATAAATCAAAGTTTGCTAAAAAATCATATTTTTCTAATTTTCAATTGGGTTGGGGCACCTCAAAACATCAAGACACGTAAACAATATTTTGTATGCTGAATTCACTCATTAAAAGGCACCTTTCTGTCGCTATGCCATTTGAAAAAAACAAAAAAAAAATTCTTTCATACATTATCACTCCACCCTAGTGTGTAGGTAGTTTTTATTTGGAATTTTTTTCACTGTGTTAAAAAATGTTTGTACTATCTTGGCGAAGTATACTATAAGATCAGGCTAGATATGTTTATTTTATTGGCTAGATATGTTTATTTATTTCACAAGATACGCAAAAATTTATTGAACACATACGTTAATGGTGATGAAAAACACGTTTCATCTCTATCTTCGTTCCTATTCTATTATTATTACTATAAAAGATCATTTGTCCTTTCAAGTAGAGTTAATTAAACGCATAAAAAACGCGGCGTTTCAACCGCTCCGTGTACAAAACGCCTTTTCTATTATTGCGTGTTTCATCATTACACTGTGTACACTGTACAATGTACATAATACCTCATTGTTTTTATTCATATTTTTAGAAATTTTACGAAATATAATTAATTGTTTGTCTTGCCCAGTGTTATAAGATTTTATTATTTTATTTTTAGCTTTCTATGAAGTCCGTTTTTCTATTAAAACAAGCTTTTCTTATATAAAAGCAAAAAAAATATTTAAATGGTGATTAAAGATGTTACAAATATTTACTCTCTCTATAATATTATACTCTTGTCACTCTTTAGCAATTTCTTCCAGACAACCCATACAAAAAATTACGAACGTTAGTAAGAAGGTTATCAGAGCACACAAAAACCGCCAGCATTGAAACAAAATTCATCTTAATTGGTTCATCTTGTGAACACACATGCAAAAACGAACATACTTATAATTATTGGTTTTTAAATTTCATTTTTATAGCACAAACATTGATTGTCCTTTTTAAAGTAAATTAAAATTAATTATATAAGTTACTTGAAGCAA
>CAJQZM010041319.1:0-44571 GCA_907164665.1 Colias nastes | reverse complement strand
ACGATTGAACTCGGCTCCAATTTTTACATTTATGTTTTTGGTGGGATTTTTATTACTTTTACGATTTGAATGAATTGAATGCTTTAACTATTTAATTGGCTACATAACTTAATAGGACTAAATCTTGTTATGCTCTATCTTCAATAGTTATCATCATAAATATTAAACAATAGTTGTCAATGCCACAAGAAATTTTATATCTTAACCAATAATCACTCGAAAACGTTCAAGAATCGTTTAAATGCTTCATTACAAAAACAATGTTTAAACATTTATAAACATTCTAACATGTGCTAACGATTTTTTCAGTGTCAATCATGTTCGATCAATTAATTGGCTTCTATTATGTCACTCGAACGAGGTGCACATGTCATACTGAATTAATGTCATACATCGACAAACTCAATTACGCAATCTATTGGAAAACGATCTCAATTACCATAATTCTCATCAAATTCTCATACATATTGCGGCCGCAAATCAACTTTCGCCAGTTTCTCTCAGGTGATCTTATCTTGATATATTTGACCCCGTGTGTCGTCTTTACTATAAATTCGATTATGTAAATGGAATTCCATTTCTTTTCATGTTCATTCGTTACTTCATCGTGCATAATATAGTCGTAACTCTTAAGCATCTGTTTAAATATGTAAACAAAGATCGAACCTACAAAATTTATAAAGTTGAATTAATATGCTTTCTGAAACACCGTCATATATGTTTCTGATTAGGTAAGAGTAATTCGTCATAACGCTAAATATAGATTTATAGGTATACCATTTCTACGTATAATTAGTATAGTACATATATTATATTATCTGTGGTATAACTTTAACAAGTTATTAATATAAGTGAGGGAATTCCTAACAAAATCTATAATTGATTTTCCTTGGTAAATACTGAAGACATTAAATATAGAATTCAAACAATCGTTTATGATTCACTGAAAAATCCAATCTATAAGGAAATTTTACTACTCAAATACTAAGTGCTTACATAGAAAGACTAAGTACAATGAACAGAGTAAATAAAATTTTGTAGGTAAGTATGTAAAACGTTATAGAGGCTTGACGGAATATGGGCGATGCGTAAACAGCTGCATTCTAAGATCCATCTTTGGAGAGAACAGAAAGTTAACAATCGTTTCGCGTGATCGCACCGCGGAGCGCCCATACCGTCCATCGGTTCACATTATGTTCGGAACAAATTGATACATTGCATCACCAATCACAGGAAATGTGTATAACAGTATCTCCAAAACAATAGCGAGCCTTCGAAACGGCTTAGAGCACGGCATTTTATGCAATGGTCAAAGATCCTATTGCATAACTAATGTGCGAAATTGCTGATACAGTTTTATACGCGAAAACGAACGTAGATAACGGATTCACATATCCCGTAAGCTGGAGTGCCCTAATTTTAGATCAAGAGTATGTATATGTTTTTGTTTTGTTTTAATATCCAAGAATATAACTTTAGAATTTGTTTTAAATAATAATAAAGCAAGGTCATTTATTGAATATTGTTTAGAAATAAATAAAAAACTAGTTTTATAAATAAATAAATTACCATCCTTACTTATTAACCTAATTTCAACTAACAAAATCAAATAAAAAATTAGTCATTTTCTTGTAAATTCATTTAAAATGAACGCATAGTGCATTCGCGCGCCATCAACGCCTACTTACATTATGATATCAAACGGATGTTATGATGAAAGATGCTATTTTGAGCGCGAATTGTTCACTAATTGTACACAATGTGTTAGCATAGTAACTCTTTTTACTATGGTGTTAGTGGTCTAAAAGTATTCTCTTGTAACGTGGGCAGAGAGCCGTGAAGTCCCCAAGTGATTGTCCAGGGAATGAGGGAACGATCTTATTACATGTAAATTGTCTGGCCTAAACAAAATGTACGTTTAAGGTTTTACAATTCTTACTTAGTTATTAATTTATTAATCGGAAAAATAAAGTTTGATTTCTAATTAACTGAAACGAAAAAGCTCTACCTAATGTTGAAGTAGGTAAGTAAAAAATAATTGTTAATTGAATTTTCTCAATTTTCCAATTCATTTAATTCAAGAATGATTCTACTTATACATAAACCTCGTTTACTAACGTACCCATGAAATAAAATCGATTTCGCGCAAAATAAAACAAAAACTTCAGCATTAACCTTAAAATCGCTTGTTAACAATCTTGACTTCGATTTTATCGGTTGATTAATCTTTTTGCCAGCAGTATTAATGAGTTTTTTGTTCAAATCCGTGTCTAAATGGAAATTAAATAGCTCCGGGTTGCAGCATCATAGCCTGGTTGCAACTCAGCTGTGACCAACTTTTGCTATCTAAAGCATACAATATGCGGTTATCTTTGAATATTTCTAAATGTACTGGCGACAAACGATAATGTTTAGTAAAAAATTTGAAAAATTCGGGTATGAATGTAAAATTGAGATGATGATTGCGGGTTTCCCGAAACGAAATTCGTTAAATTTTAAATAATTAATTAATATTGATAGATGTAGAAATAGACTAAAGTACTTAATCTGTTAATAATAAATTTAATGAAGTAAGATTCATGAGTAATATTTAATAAACTCTTAATCGTTAATTGTTTTCTAATATAGACGTAACTTAGACGGTGCGTGTCATATCAAAATAAATAATTTATAAAAAGTATTTCTCAACTTATTACAATAATTCATATTATTCAATTGAAATAATTCGCAATAATAATTGTATTATATATAATAATTAATAAGTAATTACCGCGTGCATTCGATTATACTCATCTAAAGCACATTGCTTTTTACAGTAATTTGCTTTGAAGGAGTTAATATGCATACCGCTATTTAATATCCAGTGTAATTTTGATGTGAAATAAAATAATCCCGTTAAAGCTTTTTGTTTACATGTAACCAGAAAAGCTTGCACTACAAACAGCTGATATCACGATCACAACACACCTACTTTTCACCTCGCAATTGTCACGCACCTCGTAACACTTTTATTAAAAGCAACGTGTGCGCAAAAAATTGAACTAAACATCGATTAGATCCCGATTCCGAATACTCCGATTTAAAATCGATGTGTGGCGAGTCGGAAGCGACGTAACGCACTGACTCTGCGCCGCTCGCATCGCGACTGGCGGAGAAATGCAGGGGCGTCAAATGTTTAATTGCATGTTATTTTCCGCTTATTAACAATTAACATTCAGATCGTGTTGTTAATGTGAACACGACGTCTATTATGTTCGGTAGTGCGTCTTAACTGGCGCTGATATCTTCATTGATAAAACTACGCGTGGTATCCTCTTGTATCTATTTAATAGAATAAATATTTAATGCTAACGTCGAGAAAACGCAAAGATAATATTTTATATAAATAATAATTTCCGCTGTGTACGCTCACTTTTACTTTACGTCATACATTAATAATGTACTATGTTCGAAGACAAATATAAATACTGATAGCTTAATGGCATTAGAGTTAATAAGATACACGCAGTAATTGAATATTAACTGCGCTAAGCAATCCCGATATGATATGTAGAATTAGAAGATAGTCAAATTCAAAACTAAAATATACTACACGATCGCTAAGCTATAGCTTCGTTGCATTAAAAATGTACGAGTACGTAGCAACCCTATCGGAACATTAGTAAAGACAATAGACAGTAGAGCCGGCAGCGGCGCGTACGGACCATACGTATCGTATGCACTACATGAATATTGAAAACGCTGACTCAGTCTATTTAGCCCTCCGTGATCTGTTGCGGATTGCTGACACGATATAATCTGAATGTTTTAGGCTTTTACATCATATTTTTTAATATAAAAAGTGTGAAATTTTAAATGTACTTTGCTCTATATTTCTTTAGATGTTCAACGAGCTTCCTCAAGCCATTGAACACCATATCTAACGATTGTTACCAAATAATATTTATTTTTATTTTTTTAAATTTGTTAACAAATACAATAGGAAGAAACCAACACGTAAAAATTTATAAGATAAAAAAGAAATACTCAAAGCAGCTTGTGCTTTCTCTGGGTAACAATTCAATTCAAAGTAAACGACGTGAAATCGTGGAAAACAGAATACCGAGATACGAAATTAAAAAATATCTATACTAAATAATACAATATCAATTTAGGACGAATCAACTAGAGCGTGATTTATTATGTTCAACAAGGATCATCCATTCCATTCTGTCCCAATTCATTACTTGATTGCATTCGCTGTAATTAAATTTAACTCCAGGAGAAAAAATGTAAAATCCAACGAGGGTCTCATTAAATGTATTCCCGCATTCAACTAAAAATGTAGTACAAAATTCGTAAAACTTTTAAACACAAACTGGGTAACCGAGCGTTAACGTATAGGGGCAAGAAAGTTCAATAGCGCTGGTCGTGGCAAGTACACTCCTTTAAAGGCAACCTACGACCATGTCAAGTACGTAACTGAGTAAAGAAACTCTTGACATTTTTAAATATTGATTAATCGAGAATTTTCTTATTGCATAACGAGGCGAAAAAATTGCCTTGGACGGCGCGCTATGAATTTTAACTTGCAGTTTGGGTGAATTTTTAAGTTTGGTACTTGTGTTGAAATCGATGACTTTCTGATGTAGAGATTAATCTTTATGTTTCTACATGTTTTCTATATTGTGTTCTGTTTGTTGCTAAAAAAATTAAATCCTATCTAGTACCTAGTCGTACATGTGAACTTTATTTCACATAAATATGATCTAAAACCTGTTCAAAAAGAGACCTAACATGTAGTTTAAGAAGTTAGAAGTTTTAAGTAAGAGATTACTCATTGTTTTAGTCATAAAAACTACAATACTGGGTTATGCGTTATTGCGGCTGGTTTAGTTTCTATCAACTCTACTAAGAAAACAATTAAACCAGAACACTGATGTTATTGTTTCCCATTCCTA
Source organism: Colias nastes (assembly GCA_907164665.1). Classification (NCBI taxonomy): domain Eukaryota; kingdom Metazoa; phylum Arthropoda; class Insecta; order Lepidoptera; family Pieridae; genus Colias; species Colias nastes. The sequence goes on along the minus strand of CAJQZM010041319.1, from coordinate 39,631 downwards.
ATTAATTGTTTGAATTTTCTTCCTTATTTTGTATTGAACTGTTCTGTGCTTCATCGATCTTATTATTAACTAACGATACTTATCCTTACAAACTTTATTCCATAAACATTATGAGAATATCGTTTATTTTATCTCGTATCTACAGTGCGGCTATATCATTCCTATAAAGTATAAAATATAGGTAACCTTTAAATTTGAAATAAAAATTAAATTAACTCGGATACTTACGTCCTTTGATCGGAAAAACATCAGTCGTATAGAATTTCTAATATAACGGATATTTGGACGACTGACCTCCAGTCGCCATATCAGTAACAATAGTAGCCAAATATTCGTATGACAATATTTCCTAACCACATAATAAATTAGTATTCAGGTCAGAGAGCTTTGTTCGCTGGAACGCGTAAGCCAACACCTTAGTCTGACTGTTTGCGTCAATGTGACAATGGTATTCCCGGAAAATTATTGGTAATGAATACCTACCCCACAAAATAATTAAGTAATGAAAAATATGACTTGATGAAAAATATCGCGCTTTCTTAACAATTCTGAACAAACTAACCAAACGACACTGAATATGTATTAATTTAAAATCATAAAATGCAGGTATCTGAATATCTAAATTCTCCGATGACGTTACCTACAAGATCTTACAAAGTGCACCCAGACAAATTTCAACATACCAAAGCTCTCAATGAACCACAAAAATATAAACGCATTGAGGACGACAAAAACTTGCACCGTACTAAATTAGAAATGCCTATTCCTCGCTTCGCCGGTAACGTCTTCTATTTCCGAGACGCTAATCGATCCTCTGTGACTGCACTGACCAAGGGGACTTGAGACACGGATCGCGTAAAAAATCGTCATATAAAATCTTGGCTTTTTATACTCATTACTTGTATTCAACCATTAGAACCAAGTTAGAACCGCTTTGATAGCTAAAACATTTCTTTTTTTTTAGAAAAATCGTTTGTTACAGCCTTGCACCTATAAAGAAAACATTATGAAAATTGTTAAAAGAAATATGCATGCATCCAATCAGCACACTCTGGTCAAAACAAAAGCCAGACAGCACACATTGTTAAACATTTTCGTCATCTTTTTGGCACACGGTCCACGTTTCACTTGATTGTTCTACGTTTTTACAGCAGAAATTATCCATTAAACTCAGCCGAGTGAAAAAGAAATGGTTTAACTCTTTACGTCTGTGTTACATTGTTTGTAGTGAACTGTAGAAGGGAGCGATGTCAATTAAAAACGAACTTGTACTAATTGTCCGTTTTAGCCGGACGGAAAACATATTACATGAGTGGACTTTAATGCATTGGTGTACTGAAGCGAAACAGTAAGCCAGTACAGCTTGTAGTGATATACCTGCTTAGTTTCTTGGATTTGTGTCCGCTTGATTAAGGATAATATGTAATTAACAAAAGTAAAAAAAAAACTTGTTTGGTAAACCGGGGCGAAGCCGGGGTAAACAAAACAGGCTTTTATAATTTAAAGTAAAGCATGTATGAAAAAATTAATATAATAAAAATATTGTTCAGCAATGTGTATAATACACGATAAAGTTTATCATATTTTTTCGCTTATTCTTTGTAGGCCATTGACTACAAACAAACAAGGGCAGTCAACATAAAAGCAAAACAATAAAACAGAACATTAAATTTGTTCATCTGTAAAAAGAGAGCTATTTAATTATGTATTAATATTCAACGCAAACGATGTGTTAAATATACAACATATACTTTTATATTACTAGCATCTTTTCACTATTAGAAAACAACAGCAAGCATCATTAAAGTAATTATGTTATATCATCACATCTAAGCATCACATGTTATTTTGTTTGATAACATAATGAAGTCTTATCATGGAAATGGAGATTGTGTTAAGCGCCATCTAGTAGAGACTAGTAATATACGCATAACATATTTGTCAGTGACATCTAGCGGCAAATAGAAGGTATTAAAAAATGCCAGCGCCATCTATGGACGATAAGATACATTAAAATGAAATGGTTACATATTCAGTTAGCACTACTCGACGATAGATGGCGCTGTACTAAAACTTTTGTCTTGCGTTTTTTGTCTTATACATAATATTATTTACTTGCCTTGAACTGGAAGGGCTCTCAATGATACAGCATCATCTTCCACTTCGTCTTCTGCTTCTTCTTCTGTGATGGACGGTGGTGCGGCCCAACAACGAAGTCTAACCCCAGGGTTACCGGCTTGAGGCCCGCCATCTATCCGTACTCGCGGTAAACTCCGTGTCGTATATTCACCGTTGTTATTGGAAGCCTGAAAACAGAGTAAATATGAAATAATTATTACAATTATTATAACTTAACATTTTTGTGAAAATAATATACGGTAGGGCTTGAAAAAGAATTACATTTTATGATTTTAAAATTTATTTAGAGTTTAGACTATGTACACATGCTGTGTTTTTATTTTGTTACATATTAATGTTTATTGAACTCTCGTCTTGTGGTAGTATTTAATGATCTTTTCATTGTTAAAAATATTATAAATATAAAAAAATACCTACAAGTAGTACTACGTGTGACAATATATTTTATTTCAAAATACACATATAATAACACTACTACAGTTTATTTGAAAACCTTCTTTTTATCACACAAAAATATCGTGGATGAAACACTAACTGCGTTCTTTAATGATACATATTACGCCACTAAAAATACATTACTTATTAGCATTAGTACGGAAATTACCAATTTCTAACTCATCTCGAACAGCCTTCACCTGGCAATGATAATTGCTCTTATGGAACCCAGAACATGCGACCTTTACGATAAAGTCCATTATAAAAACAATAGAAACAACATACCTGAAGTGTGACAAAAGCTATACAATTACTCGCATCACGATTTATTATGAAACATAACATATGTTATCCAATATAAATGTTATGTGTATATCGTGGTAGTGCTTAAATGACTCAACTGTAATTATTGAGGATTTTTAAATATTTTCTATTGAGACAGCTTTGAATATTCTTATTATCGTTCATGTAAACCGTATGAAGGCAGTCGTACATGTAAATTTGTATGGATTACAATGTTTTGGCAGATTCATTAACAATCATTGCATGTTACTCAATAATTAATAGGCGTTTAAAATTGCATATTCCTTCTGCTTTTAGATTTTAATAAACTTCTACAGGAGAAAGGGGGAGAGATTTTTTTTTAGGATATAAAATACAAATAAAGACTTATTTCAGTTCCCACGTCCTTTGAAAACCTTTCCATTATGGCCTGAATTATTTCAATCGACGCAATGCTTGAGTTATTAGCTCTATCATATCAGAGATTAAGTATTTAAGCTGGTCTTAGACTTATATAAATGATGTTTCCTTGCGATATGATCGCAATTGAGTAATTTGACTTAATGCTTGTGTTTATCGCCCATAAGTGGTTCGACTATAAATAAATATGTTAGCACCGTAAATGTTACTCGTATTTACCAGAAGTTTGGTTAATTTTCCGATCAAACATATACCTATCCATAGCGTATATCAGTTTGTGAGGTATCATTAAACTCCTCTTAAATATGACATTGATTATGGCAAAATGATATAAATAATACAAAATGTATATGCAATTGTGATTATTGAATATTGCATTTTATCTGGATTTAAACAGTAGCTATCTCTTTGTAAGATAAAAATAGGAACACCATTACCGCCATGGCACACAGGCTATTAACTGCAAACAATAAACCACAGCAATTGTGTCCACAATTTGGCTGTAAATCACTAATTCATCATAACACTGCACGGTCATGATTCAGATAATTTTTAAAACACAATTCAGTCATGCGAGCCCGCAATAAAAACACTTTTACATGTTACATGTATGACCGCATCGAACAATTTACAATGACCTAATTGTATCTTCAAACTAGTGGGAACAGACAAACAGACAAACAAACATGCAGACACTGTCCACTAATAGAAAGCGATAAATATAGAGAAAGCCATGAACAGAATGCACTCCGATTCCCTTTTATGTTATTACATGTTATGTTATGGATCGTTCCCTTTTTATTTTAAACGGACATTATCTTTTTTGTTCTGCGTTAAAACAGAACACGACCATAAAACGCAATTATATTTATAAGTTTATTCATGGCTTACCCGGTTAGTTCATATAGTGTATGCATTATATGAGGAAGTAATATAAACTGAAATGACATTTATTCTATTTTAAATTCAGACGCAGTTTTATTACTTGAAATATTTTAGTCTTATGTTAAGTAAATAAAACTACTTAATATTTGAATATATATCAAACCTTTAGACCTACCTCTACCACTCTCTTTCATATCTATTCGATATTTCATTTTCGATTTAGGATACATTAAAAAGATTGAATCGCGGCGATGAAAATCATATTCTCTTTAACGAAAAATCTAGATTCAAAATAAAATTGAAAAGTTATCAATGAATTGCAGATTGATGCATCCGAACACTTGATATAGAAGTATAGTAAGTAATATATGTAGTATGTAGTATAGAAAGAATATTCTGCAAGATTTTTAAAACTACATAGCAAAAGAGGACATTACATTATGCATTTCTCTAATCGGTCCTTAACGCAGTAAGTAAGAAACAGACGGTGCCACAACAATGGATATTACTCGTATCATATATCCGAGTGATGTCAGCACAATATTACAGGCCCACATTGAGGTCAGGACGCTTAATTGCTACAATATGGTAAAGTCTGTTATCCTAATTATTCCCGTGTGTTATAAATAACCGCGATACAATTAGCGCTGAGAAAAGTAGAGCAACAAAAACGTTTAAACAAAAAGTAACGTAACTTTTATATTAAACATTTTATTGTAATAATAGCGATGGACACAATAAAGTTTATTTTAAACTTTATAAACAACTCTAAAACATACGCTGTCCCTATTCCGTCTAACTTATCAAATTTCTTTCGATTTTAAGTAAAACTTACACAATACAGGAATGTTATACAAGATTAAATTTGATAGAGCTATAATTCTGGCAAATAAAACTTCATACAAAAATTCACCAGTTTCCACGTACTTTGTAAAACATAGGGGAAGCATAAGTTTCCATCGTTCTCGGAAAAGTTCCAAGCGCGAATGAGGACAGCTTTTGAAGTTTATTAAAATTCTACGAAGCAAACAGTAATTACAAAACACCACCGCATAGTATTGTGTGTCTGAAACCGAAGATGGCTCTCAACTAGCAATAGGGTCAATATATAATATACCTATTAACCTTATTAAACGAGTATTATATAATGGTTGCACCTGCTTATGAACCAGCGATATAAATAAACATCGTAGGTTTTTCTTACTCTACTTTGATGTTTTATATTTTCGTAATGTCTGTTTTCTTGTCACTGTTTTTAAGGAAGTAAGCCATAATTAATTAAACTCCTGTATAAACCATTAAATCGTAATCCTAGAGCTTTAAAACTGACCTATTTATATGAAATGTTAATTTAATATGAAAAATAATCTAAAAATATTATACAATGTACAATTCCTATGCGTAAATGATTTCAACTTCCACCTATAAGCAAGTTACAGAACAATTGTCCGATTGCATTTGAAGGAAACAATTTCAGATCGTTTCGGCCCCAATCACGAACGGTTATACTGTATTCGCAATGTCTTTCGTGACTCTGATACAATTTCCTGTTAACGTATTGTTTTAAATAAGTTTTAAACGCGTCAAACTTTGTAATAGTACAGCAACGAACGCTCCATCCGTTTATGGTAAAATCAAGTATCGCTTGTAGAATTGAAACAGGATAAAATAAATGGAATCACGTTTTCACTTTACTTATGAATAGAAGATAGCGCTGCTATTCTCCCAACATAAATCAACCGACTTGAATCCAGTGCTTACCGTCTGACGTGTCATTAGTTATTACCAAAGAAATATTCATGAGCCTAAGTAGAATGGTAACACTAATAGAACACATAAATACTTTAGATAAATGAAAATAATATATACGACTTTAGATTATAATAGTGCATTTACCAATCAATGTTATTTCTCAAGATATCACTTTAATAGTGTCGTATAAAATAAGACATTTTGATACTTAACAAATTGTGGTATTTCACGTTAAATCTCATGTCTTAGTACTAAAGAAATAAGGGTATACTGTACAATATATGGCTACGCATTGAAATTGGAAATGAAAGCAAGTTATAAATAGACTATACCGTATCAGGCTATATTGTACTGCAATAAAAGTTTAGCACTAAAATAGCACATTGTGTTAAAGCTCTAGTCCAGGAATGGTCAACTATTAATTATCTTGTTTAATATAAATAGAACTATTTAAAGTGATGATGGTAAATCACAGTATTAAATTTAATTGAAAAATAATCATACGTATTATTTTGAAACATAAATAGTATTCGAGTAAATCATTAAATTAGATAAATTCATTAGCTAGGAATCTTGTTAGCATGATATTCCACATTCCTCTGTTGACTCTAAATATTCGTCTTGATAATTGTAAATGAGCTAAATGAGCTTTAAATTGAAATTCATTACAAATTTTTAATTTTATACAACGTTCAAACTTACTTGTCTTAAATGAATCGTATAAAATCAATTACGTTAAAATATTTTATTGTATACCTGCTATAAAAATAAGCTTCTTATTCTACTTTTAATAAGAATATCCAAGATAGTAGCATTGGCAGGATTATTAGACTACAAGCCGGCAAAGGAAAAAAATATGGGTCAAATGAACCACCAGGGGACATATCTAGAACGATAGAAGAGCATAAAATAATAAGATTCATCACTATGCCGTCACTTGTAAGCTGTCCAACTGAGTGCAGATGAGAATTCAAAAGTACAGGTAGACTCGGTAAATTTTGGTCATATATTTTTGTACGGCATTCTTAACCATCGATAGATCTATTAAAAATAATAAGAAACCGCTCAGTGCCGTACAAAAATGGTGGTCCACAAAGTCGGAATTTTTATTTAATTTCCGAGAGTTACCGGGGGTAAATTTGGTCATTTGACCATGTACGGCATCTGTGTCATACTATTTCTATACTGCTTTTAATCCATTATTCCGCAACGCCGTACAAAAATCATGGGGACAAGGGGAAAAAATCGAGAGTTGCAATCCCCTCTCTTTCCCCACTCCAGGGGGTCATTTGACACAACACGAAATAAATTTATTTTTAAAGTATTTTTGTACGGCACTGAGCGGTTTCTTATTATTTTTAATGGATCTATCGATGGTTAAGAATGCCGTACAAAAATATATGACCAAAATTTACCGAGTCTACCTGTACTTTTGAATTCTCATCTGCACTCAGTTGGACAGCTTACAAGTGACGGCATAGTGATGAATCTTATTATGTTATGCTCTTCTATCGTTCTAGATATGTCCCCTGGTGGTTCAATTGACCCATATTTTTTTCCTATGCCGGCTTGTAGTCTATATATTTTTATACTCAGCTTACATATTATGTAACACTGTACTCATTAAAAATGATTCAGTTAAGGTCTACCAAATTATTATATTTACATAGATATATCATATTCCTGTATAAGCATAATACAACTTCGTGAATAGCAAAGGTTTGCAACATCTGACCTAGACATGGCAAAGTGAGAACCAAGGCGCGATCTGGTGGTTAGTTTATATTCAGGCGACATGACGACCATCCGCAGGCACCGGCGCCCACTTGCCGCAAACCCTTACTGTTTTATTACATTTCCTTTACATCATGTTAGTTCTCTTCAGTCTTTGAACATTGTTTTGATGCTAAAATTATCCTTTAGATTATGAACTTGAAAAAAGTGTAGTGGGTATTTTTTATCTTCATGTAAACTTTATTTTGAAAACAATGAATCAATATGGACAATGTAAAAGCATAATAGTGCTTTTAACATAAACCGTAAATAAATAAATGTTAGATTTGTGTAAAAACTTCATTCAATATTTTTGTGTTCAGGAATACGACAGATGTTATTGACAATCTAAAATTTATATTGACACAGTAATAGCCTTTAAAATCCATATTATTCCGACCATACGCAAAAGTTCAATAGCACGCGCGTATGACTCAAGCTGATTTGCCTCGAGCAAATTTTTGCTGCACTTGTAAGGACAAATCATTTTCAAACGCACACACAATGTTCTCTTTTCAGTCGTTATTAACTCGTCAACCAATAACAGTCGCATATCATCACTTTTACGAATCTGTATACGCATATAGAGATGATGTCATTGACCAAAATAGCCAGCTTTTTCTGACTTTTTCGGGGGTAATTAAAACCAAATGTTATGATTAAGCTGTTAACAGCTACGATATAAAAATTCTTACAATATTTATGGACACTTATGTTCTTACGACATATTTATGTGTTTAAATCATGCCTGTCGCTGCAAAAATGTCAAACTGAACGAGCTTTTCATGTTTTTGTTAAAATAAGGTTGGTGTTGTTCGTCGTTGCATGTTCGTCGCGGTTGCGAACATACAGATCTATTTGATCATTGCATAAAGGAATATTTCCTCTATATTTGATTAATGAAAATATTATTTTAGGAGTTGAAATTATCTTTTATTTAAATCATCTCGAACAAAAATGAATCATGTAGTTATTAAGATAATATATAGCCATTTCTATCATTTTCATGTTTCACCATTCTATTACTTCTAAAACAAAAAGGTGTACCTATAGGTAAACCAAAGACGTTATTTTTCCATATATTTAACAAAATATGGCATTTTAAAATAAAATGTATGTAAATACCATATCCATTTAAAGAGGATATGCATAAAAAAGGTCAAGAAGAGTCGTGTGAAGACATAAAAATCATTCCACCACAGTACAAGTACAACATATGAATGTATTTACGATCAGTCCGCTAAATGTGATTAACTACCATATGAATACCATATTTTCCAAGAAAAAAAACTAAATATAGAAAATAAAACATCTTTTTATTTTTATGGAGACGGGATGTGTTCTGATTTATTTATTTAAGATTAGCAATAAGTTAATGGGTACATCTTTACAAGTAAATAAAATTAAAATTAATGTTTGGCTCACGAATCTGACTATATTATGTTAACTCAAAATAATATTCAAAGATAACATGAAATTGCAAAATTTTTTATGAAACTCTTGTCGTGAATATTTATAAACTTTAAATGTTACCGGAATAACAATCTTTTAAAAGGATTAACAAGCAACTATGTAAACAATTGTACAATGTGCCTATCTTGAGCAATAAACAACATGGCTCGCTTATCCAATACCAACAATGCATTACAGTTTATAAGTTAAAAAGTGAATTTGATTTACGACGTAAAAGGAAAGTAGGGCGCATGTCACGTTCGTACGACTGTTTATAGTACACGTGATAAAAATACTACACTGACCAGTAAGGCCAGGAAACCATATTTAGCAACAAACGATTATACCAGCAATTCATTATAACTTACTTATCCTATTCATTAATTATTTATGTCGAAATATCCTGCTAATTTATTGTTCTATTTATTAAGTAATGCATTCATCAAAAACGGCAAACTGCAAAATATTTTACAAATTAAACACACTACCGCTCTGGAAATGAATGAATGTTATTTATTAAATTCCTCAGAAAATTGATTAATGAAAAGATCGACACACAATACGAAAACAATACATAATACATAACGAAATAGGTAAAACAATACATAACAATGTATTTTCTTAGTGGGATAACAACTGCATGACAAATGAACATGACCGACAAACGGTTACCAGAGGACAGACTTATGGTAATTGCACACGAATCAATACATTTAAATAATCAGAAACCATTAGTATTCCAAAGGACCATGAAACACACATTTTACGAAATTCTTACCTTATCGATGTAAAATCCCGGGAAAGACTGTCGGGCCGCGTGAAAAATAAAATTATCATTTAGAAATTGTAACCAAAATTAACAAGAAACAAGGCAACAATACAGGCGCCTATTTTTTATATAAATTAAGCCTATGATGAGATGTAAAGTTGACTATGTAATCTAATTTAAAATATCATGTACTTATACAGCATCGTGATTATACAAATTCCAAACGACCTATACAAATTGCATAAAATTATATCTCCGACATAATTGCACAATCAAATAGAGCACTCATACATCTTCATTGAAAGCGGAAAACAGTAACACCGCATTTCCTTTCTCATACCTACGACATCCTGCTATTCGATCATGTCTTCTTCCACCGTCCACTTTCCTAATAATAATCCACCGGGAATATTTCCCTGCTATATAATCATCGACAACCTGATCAAGCGAATAAATTAACAAACTAGGTAGAGCATCTACTGAAAAAATTTTACTAGTTTTGGAATTCTGAAGCAGAAATTCCAACGAGTTGTAAACTGTAAACTAAACCAAAAAACTTGAGTCGCTGGAATTTTTGCTTCGTAAACGAGGTTGTTGTAATGTTAGCTTTCGTTGTTAAACTTTGTAATTTTGATTTATGTGTAAAACGCCCACACAGCTAACATCAACGACCAAATCGTGAGCCGTTTTGTTCACATAGATAATGATCTTTGCTTTCGTAATATAAGTTTTATTATCTGCCATTAAGATAATGGTCACGCAATTAAATAATTATAATCTATTTTGCTTCTTTGAAATATTAAAAATGACCCGAGAATTTCTGATTTAAGGTCAGGTACTAAATTTAATAGACTGAGATTGATAAGACATTAACAAATTTTTGAAGAACAAACTGGTGATCCAATTAATCTCATAAGTACACAGCGCTCCAAATAAAATCTAGAACAGTCATCGTTCGTTCCCGAGAAAAGTTATAACGTAGCCTGACTTCAATTATGAAATGAAATACAGCTTCAACTGGAGTTAAACCTTGTTCCCGTCTATTTTTTGTGAGACAGAATGGATTGATCATTGATTTTAATTGAATTGTGTGTTATATTTCCTCTGATCTAGACTTGAAATCTTGTAAAGAAAAATCTGTATACAGACATAATATGTGGCGACAGATCAAGTGAATGTCGAAAGAAAACCATAAAACCTTCAACCTCGTTAACTAAATGCATTACAAAATTAAAGATTTTATCTCACTGTCCTTGATAATATCAATTAATTACTCGGAAGTAAATGGCAAAACGTATGGTATATGACCTGACGCAATACCTAGCTATTTGTTTTATTTTTTCTTCATAAGCTAGTAATGTCATAATTATCATAATTGTAGTGCTCTACAAATGCAAAGCACTACACATAATGAAAAAAATATGCTCCATTCTAAGTAAGTAATTGTTAATACAAAAAGTTTAACGATATTAAAAAAGATTTCAGTAAGGACATTGGACGAATATCTTAAATCTTTAAACTAACGCTTAGAATTTAAATTATAACTTGTATAAGATGTCGTCATTAAACATAATTATGATAGAAATCTGAACGTGAAGCACGTTTGTATATGTAAAATGACGAAGCAATCCGAAATACATTCCCAAAATTGAACTATAACCATCTATAGAAGAAACAACTTTCGTAACATGACTCGATATTGCGATCGCTTATCACTTATGAGTTACTTGACCGACCTGACGCCGGTATTTTAATAAATTGTAAAATAAATAAACATTGCTTAATAAGAAATACTGAATCAGCATTCAACCGTCATGTTCAAGGCTTTTTTTTTGTAAATAAGTAATAACTTTCGCTAACAAGGAGGGATACCTTCGTGCTATTAATCGCGATAATCGTTTGATTAAGAACAAGCGAGCCGCCTTCGCTTGGTTTCACTTTTGAAGAATAATTTATCGAATTTATCTTTCAAACATGATCCTCTCGTGTATGAAACGTAAACACGGGATACATCTACCAATTTACGTTTCTCAAAACACATGCGTTAATAGGAAATATGGTAATACTGTGCTACTGACCTACTAATTCAGATCACAGTTCATAATCATTATTACGTAACGATAAATAGATTTAATAAATAAACATCTGAATAAAACATCAACGTGGATTTAACTGAAGTTTGAAGTCGGTTAAAAATAAACACGCCTCCTACTCATTCCAAAAGTAATTCTTTTAACAGTTCTCAATTAGATATTTAGTTTTCTAGCATTAATTGCTTTATAAATGAGAAGTTTTTCTCAATAGATGGCGTGTGGTGTTCCTTAGACACATAAAACCGAAAGAGTAGAATAAATTCGATTGCTCTGGCGGGATCACGGGTGGTCGAGAGGTCAGGCGTCGGCGTCGCCCCGGCTAGGCGAAAGACGCCAGTTCGAATTTTTCTATTCTTAAAAAAATCTTACTTCCCAATTAATCTTGTTTCATAAATTGATAAAAAATGTAATGAATACTCACAGCAAGTTCTTCGCTAGTATAAGCGGTGAGCGTGCGTCGATCTTGCTGCAATACGCAGTAGAAGGGCTCCCAAGAGGGCGGCACTCCTAACGTCGCACCGCTGGTCGCACTTGATGCTGTATCTGTGAACAATGCAATTAAAGATTTTTAAAACCTATTATATATGTGTAATCTACTGAATATCTTAATTAAGAATAGCTTGGTATAAATAGCGTTTGGTAGAAGGAAATGTAATAGCAACTTTACCGAACAATATTTTGGAGTAGTATATTTGATTTCATAAAATTGAATATGGAGTAATTTCTTTCATTCATTGAAATACTACAATAATATGAATTCTTTAGTATTTGTTATTGAATATATAAAATATAAATCGCGTTATGAACACACTTCATTGAGTTCATATAACTAATGAATGGAAAATATTATGCAATTAAAACTGCTTTTGGTTATTCTTCTAATTCATATCTGTCTTAGACATATTATATTGTATAGAATATTAAATAGACGTTATTTATTTTTTATTACTTATACTTTTACATGATTTGGGATTTTTCCTGTATGGGGTTCGCGCATGCTACAGCACGAATAGGCCTTGCACCGGGGAAGACACCACACCCCCAGGGAAGATCGGCGTAAAAGAGTAGCATAAGATTCCTACTCTAACATTAAACATAACGGTATGGGTTTGAATGCAGTCGTAACGGTATGAATATGAGTTTTAATAGTTTCCTTACGAGTCTTTAACAGGCTAAACTTTCATTCAACTTTCTACCCGTACACTATAAGGTGACAACTCAATTTCGATGTAATGAGGAAGGCGTAACTATATTAATATTTGTATATATCAATCACTTAACAGATAAGTTGTTGCATAAATTCAATTTAGCTTAAATATTACAACTGAAATTAGTGCATAGACCAGCTTAACTACTGTGGTAACGTAACTAACATTTTGTGCAAATGCAAAAAGAAATGAGAATTAATTATTAAAATAATTTTATCCAAATGTTGGTTAGATTCAACTGAAAATTGAAATAAAGTTTAATATACATGCACATAAACTCTACTTAACACTACTCGTACTATATTTCGACTATCAAGTAGTAGTGTTTCTAATTTATGTATCACTTGATTGTAACAATTGGTTCTAATAATAAATTAAAGCGATAAAAACATTAGTAAATGTTTACATAACAATTTCACGATATAATGTAGTAAATAAGAAATAACACGGTCACGTCTACGTAATTATTCATAGGCCCAGCTTAAAAAGGAAAATTTAATTATTTAGGGTAAAGTAAAATCGGTTTGATAATTTATAATTATTGTAATACGCAATCCTTACACAACTCCATAATTGAAATTTTACCTAATGCAGACTACATGTTATAGTTACATCTTTTACGGTATTGGCTTTACACTATGTGATGAGGAAACAAACATAATAATATATTTTTTTAACAAAATTACAATCAGATTTTCAATGAATTATTTCAATTCTTCCGAAGCTTCTTAATACTGAGAACAAAATCGGAAAAGTATGCGAGAAACATTGTAAACAAGTATCGTAAAAAAAACCTCATTCCCTCTATGATATCAATTATCAGTATTGAAAATGTCAGACTATTATTCCGCATGTGAATGCTGCAAACTAAAAACTATTCAAAAAGAGAACAAAGTGACACGAAAAATTCAATTATTTTCTATCATACAAATTAGTGTCACTTAAAGGCCCTTTGTGCCCAAAGATAAAGTACATACAATCATCCCAATTGATGTACTTATTCAACTAATAAAGTACGCGTTGCGCACGACTACATGGATTAATGTGTTCCATTAAAGTCTATTTAACGCGGTTGAGTACAGTTAACAAGAGCCAAAAGCTTGGTTACTTTTAGTACATACTTATATTTATTTTAAAAAATTTCTTCTTTATATTTAATAAAATTTCTCTGTTAGTTTAAAGTTGTTGAAAATGGAATGAGGGGATTTGAAAGAAACGATTGTCTAAAACTCGTTTATAATTTAACTATTTAGAGATGAGAACTGGATTTTGTTATTCAACTTCAATATAATAACGCAATAAAGAGATTCTTTGCAACAATACGACTTTTTTTCCAACTATCATATCCATTTAACATATTTGATTCAATGTTAATTCTCGCTAAGATATTATATTGTGTGAACTGTACAAAACGGATGCGTGAATTTAAATCCATATTTAGATTTTACATATGAATTAGAAGCAAAGCTTGATGAATGCAGATGCGGATGACACATTTACTATGGATCTAAGGGGGTTATTTTAATCCGTTTTATTGCTAGGGAAGTGTCTATTAATTTAATTTTCCTCGTCTATTCTTAATCCTTAATTGCACTTGCAAAGTTAAACTTAACAATTTATAGGGAAAAAATAATGATTTTAAATGAATAGGAAGGAATAAGTGTTCAAAAATTAAGATGCAGAATCAGATTTATAACATATAGAAATGTAGGTATCTAACAAAATCTTTTTATGTACGTACAAGATAAACCATGAGGGCTGTCATGTTAAGAACTTGTCTCTATCCAAACTAATTTAAATAAGCATGTTATAAAAATTTAGAAAGCTTTCGATAGCTCAATCACAAAGCATCTAGTTCGTCAGTTACAACACAGCTTCACAAAAAAACAATGCAAGTACTCCGCTCCGCAACGTATGATTATAGTACACTAAAGGTACATAAAATGAAAATACCTCGCTTTTATGTTCATAGTGCCGCTAGCATTTAGCAATCGACGTCAGTATCTCGGGACTCGGTCACGCACGCTCATTTTGCACAGAGATATGGCTAGGTACCAAAAGCAAAATAAGGGCCACCAGCCACTATTGTGATACTATTTTTAAATGCACCGCATATCTTTGTTGCTTGCAGATTTTGTTTATTGTGGCCGTGCGCCTCGTTATTGTTATGCAAAATATCCTATTCAAATGTTTATTAGGCTCACAATTACATTTGCTAATGGGAGCACTGAAGAATCGAAATGTTCAGTTTGCTTTGTGCACCGCGATATTAATACTTTAAGTTATTGTTTTCAATAAAACACCTACGTAAATGCGCCTGAAATAAATCCTATTTTTTATGTATCAACTTGAGACTTTTTAATTTTTTTTAATCGTTTTAATACAAATATCTGTAGTAAGCTTGTAGTAAGGTTATATACAGGTACTAATGTTTGTGACTAAATCTTGTCTATCAAATTAACATTTAGTATAAATTAATATTCATGAATATATTACCAAGATGCTAGAACGGATACGCCAGACGGGATACGACTAGGCTTAAAGCATAAAAGGTGCCATCAAAGTGCATATACACTCATATTGCATACTTAGAAGGCTATTTGAATTTTCTACTGAACTTGGTTTTAGCACCAACTTCCTTTACATTATTTGTACGATATCTTAATTAGATATTTCCATTTAAAATAGAAGGATACCTATGATACCTATAGGTATCGGTATGTAAAGTAGATACAGCATACACTTAAGAGGCCGTATCGATTTTAAGAGTGATTTTGACTTGTTTCTTTAATTCTTTAGGAGCTCGTTTAAAAAAACTAACTACTATGTTATATGAAAGTAATGGTATAATTTAAAATTCTCTAGAATATTCGATTATATAGATCTGCCGTAACAACGTTTGCGCTCCCGTATATAATCGAAAATTCTAGAGAACTTTAAATTATTCCATTTCTTTCATAAAACATATAATATGTATTTTTTTTATTGCAAATTTTTAAGCATTAACCTATCATTTAGTGTGTATTTTTTATTTTTTTTTAACTCTGTTGTAAGAACTAGAAATTCGACGCCATATACGCATAAAATTTCATCAAAGTAAGGCTATTTTAACTTAGATGTTCTTTGAATTTTTCAATAAAAGTACATAAATTGCCTCGAACATATTTTAGGATGTCTCAGTGTCTTTACTGTAGTATATTTTATAAGAAAACTTCTTCTATTAAATTCCTTGTAAAATACAAAGACACGAACGTCCCGCATGGAAAAAATTGAAACACGCCTTAGGTTATTGGCTAAACTCTTCAATTCCCATGTCTAAGTTAATAGCAATTTTGCATTTCTCTTTTACTAAAATAGTTAAAATACATCTGGCGAAGACAAAAACAAAAAACAAAAAAAAATACTACCCCCCAATTTTTTTTTATGAGGGTGTCACCTACAGGTGACACTGGGCATTGTTTTAACTTAGGACTCTAAAGGGCTAACGAGGTTTTTCTTTTTTTTTTGTTGGGAATAAAAATAAATTGTTATAATAATATTTATTTATGAACAAGTAGAAAAAAATACATAACTTATTTATGGTGGAACATGTACCAACACTTTAGATGTAAACTGATATTGCACTTGGCGCACATTTTTCTAGTGCGTTGGTACCGTACCTGCATCTACACTGTGAGCAATCAACTGCCGAATGGTCGTCCGCAGTTCCAGCTCTCCTCACTTCTGTGGGCACTCTCATTTGTACTGAGAATATATTATAGGCAGAATTACGGTTGCCATATTCCGCTGGAAATCTTAGTAGGTCCAGTTAGTTTCCATCAGCCCTTTGATCAGCCATGCATTTTGGCAAGATGCTTCTATGCCAAAACACGTTTTTTATCCACAAATCCAATGCGATCTACTTTTATGATAGGATCCAATCCGTGTTAGTTATATACTATGGTGACGATGCCACATGACGGCAATAATTTCATCAGAAGCTTTGTAAGGTCTTTTTTCTTCGGTATTTCGACTTCTTCTTCGTCATGTACACAATTTTCTCCAAAGACGGAAGGTTTATTTTGACATTCTTATTGTGCTCAAAGCATGCGACTAGAAAAATGAAAAATACTAGCGTCATTTTCGTCTCCAGTATCTTCGTCCGTCTCCACTATCTTCGTCAGGAGGTGGTCACACCATCATCAGGAGGAAATAAAATAATATCGCCTGGGTCTTCTCCGGCGTGCAACTCCTAGGCAATCTCATCTAACGTCAACCTGTAATACGTAAACAACCTCTAAAACAATATCACCACATAGCAATAAGACAAAATATAAACAACAGTCTTGTTATTACTTACAATGAATTCGGAATAATAAAGTTATTATAATGCCCAGTGTCACCTCCAGGTGACACGGCATATTTTCAGTGCTGTAGTGAAGATGCTATTAGTTATTTTTATCATAAAATATATTTATATTATAGATAATACTTTCATTTACTATATGTAATAAGAAAAAAAACAATACTTACTGTCGGGACATTTTTATATCACTTTACACTTCAAGGAATCACACAAACTCTGACTACTTCAAGTACGCGCGAAACAACTAAACAAATATGATAAATATCATATAGATAGCTTTGCCAGAAAAAAAAACATGAATAGTTCAACTAATAAGCTTTGCTACAAACATAGTAGAATTCAAAAATAAATTGTCATGTGGTAGAAAAAAAATATTAAACTACTGTCACCTACAGGTGACACTGGGAATTGACGGGTTAACAAACTGGACAATGAATATCAATAAATTGTCTCGAACGTATTTTAGATATTGAATGAATCTTTAATTTAAGATATCATCACACATTGTTACTAATTTAGTATTGTTAAACGAGCTTCTAAAGAATTACAGAAACAAGTAAAAATCACTCTAAAATCGATACGGACTCTTAAGATAAGTGACAAATTAGCTTGTTAAACGAACGACATCTTGGATGTATCTTTTAAATGTATATCCTTAAAAAAACTTTTTTTATTTTGATAATTGAAAGCTTAGGTAGTAAGTAGTAACTAGTAGATTTTTTAACCGACTTCAAAAAAAGGAGGCGGTTCTCAATTCGACCGTATATATTATTTATTGTCTTCTTTCGTATAATTTAGTTTTATTTATCTCTTTATTATGTAGGTAGGTACTATTTACAGAAAATAGTAAAAGCTCAGCAAACAAACAACGTCTAAGGCATGATTACATGTCGTCATGACTTCGCTCCATTGAACTCAAAAGGAGCTATTATAATGCTGATTTATGCATAAGCGCATTGAACTTACAATGTTAAATAGAGTGGGAGGATGTTCAGCGGCACAAGTTTGTGCTTTAAATTTCAATATTTTATAAAAAGCGATTGTTATTCGTGATTTGAACAGCTTTATTTTGATAGTACTTGTATTCTAGAATTTTTATAGAGGTGTATAATAATCATATTATTACAATAGCATATTGCAGCACTTGAACTTTTTGTAATAAAACCTGAACGAGACTTAATTTATAATCATTAAACAGTGATTATATTGGACTCAGCGTCCTTATAAAGTACTTTGGCGCATAAAATTGAAACAAGTTTATAATAAAACAACAAGTCCTTTCAATTATTAACGCCGTGTTAAATAAATACCAAATCAAGTTTCTATAAAACATACCTGTTGAAGTTTATATTCCAAATATAGTAAGGAAATTGGCCCTAAGTAGCCACTGTTTTATTGTGACACACGAAATCATTAAAAACACTTTTTTTACAATATGCACAATTTATTTCTTATGGTTATGGGACTTTATATGTATAATTTTGTCGCCTTTCTAAAGAACTTATTTTTTTCATTAAAATATTATTTCAAGGCATTTCTCTAAATAGTCCGAGTTGAAAAACATATCCATTCTATCTGTATCTAGGTAATACAGATATTAAATTTTTAAACTGTTATGTCTATCGAAATAATCTATACAAATAAATATTATAAAGCTCCTTGTCTTTCAGAACTATGTTAACGATTAAAAAACATATCCTATCATTAAAATTACAAACATTACGTAACATGCATTCTAAAACTATTAACCTTCAATCACAAGATATAGGGCGCTTACTCATAGTCAACATATACTACTTAGTTCGTCATAGTTCACCTGTAATAATATATTGTATAGACTTGACCTTTCCATTTATAACAAAAAATCCATTCTCCCCGTTTCCCTACGCTTAGTAAACCTAAAGGTCAGTCGTCGACTACAAAGGGCTTTGACTCATTCACGCTGTAGACAATTGTACACAAGCCGTATGCAAAACCCTAATTATAACTTAGTTCACAGTTCACATTCGCAAACGTCCATTGACATTGAACAAGAAATAACGTGGGAATGTATAATATAATCTGCTTAATTGTTTACATTTCTTTAGTCAGAAGCACAGTGAGAGCCTAAAGATAAATTACTAGCCAAATAAAAGCTTTTATGTTTTGAAGAATATATTTACGATTACTTCTAATGGTTAATCTGTTGGAAAGAAATAAAACATACTTCAAAATTACAATAAAAAGTAGATTATACTAACATAAGAAGGAAAATTATATATAAATATTACGGGTATGTTATGAAATCTCTCTTATGTATCGCGTATCGACTATAGGAATATAGCATATACATAACAATACTTATAACTTGTGTTACTGCTTCCCGTCCGCTGATAGTAGCGTAGGCGATGAATCCACAATATTCATAAGGATAGGTCACATATTGCCAAGTCTCTCATTTTAAGTTCGATTTAAATTTAACATTCAACCTAGAGTCTAGACTTTGCACTTTCTACGAATAGAAGCTTGTTTTATTAGTCACTTATTAGATTTATGATCGAATTATAATTTTCATGTTACTTGATGTGTTTTTAACAGTAATATTCCTACCTATTATTATGTTCAATAATTTCATTTTAAAGTATTTTGTGATAGGAAGTAAGTATGATAACCATATATTATTACTTAGGTCATACATATTGTAACCTTTAAAAAAATTGATGAGTAATAGAACCAGTTGACATTATGTTGCGTTATATACATATCGGAATAACAAGTTACTAAATAAAAAATAATAAAAGAACAATTGCAATTCTATCAAGACTGCTATTTCTACAACTGAGTTTCTATACAAATATATTCAACTACCAATATGTGTACAACTAATTTTAAGTTGTGTTGGATTGAATTTTATACAAGTCATCTCAGTATACTCATCGTTAGCGTAGTCATAAAAATATGATATCAAAGTGATAAACACGGAAAGTCTTATTCAAACCTATCACCACTTAACCTAATAAAACAAGTTAATTCATATTCATCTCAGTATTGACTTACGTAACATATACTTGTGTGTAATATGATTGATTTTATATATGTGCTTTAGAATTTACATATAGCGTGGGTGGTAGCACGCAGGGCCTCACAACCCACATAGAGAAAGCAATCTGACACAAATAGACCGGGACCAGACTTAAACAAACGAATTAAGATTAATCTCGACTACTATTGTGATGAATGACACTTTGATAACAGCTGTAGTAATATAATAAGGTAAATAAGGTATTTAATCAATTACAGGTAAATTAGCTTGGAGAAATTTTTGCATATGTAGTGGTGTGTATATTACTCAGATCTTGGAGCGCGTTTCCACTATATCGTTCTGGCCTATACAAAAATGTTTCGATATCCTAACATTACTATTTAATTTTATACTTATTCCTAGCAACACTTTTGTTTTCAATAAAAACAACTTTTAATTTGAAAGAAAATGGTTTTGACTTTATAAAAAAAATATATCATTCAATTTCACGTCCTTGAGCAAACGACAAGGCGACTACCGTGAAACAATAAAATATCGTGTCCATTATAATTTGTTTCATCTATACTTATAATAAATCTGTAGAGAGGCCAATTCTGTACATGAAATATATTTAAAAAAAAACTATGAAGGGGTGATAAGGGATCGCTACTGATGCCAAAAATGCAATCAGTAAAATTTTTGTCTGTCTGTCTGTCTGTCTGTCTGTCTGTCTGTCTGTATATTCGTTATAGAAACAAAAACTACACGACGGATTTTAACGAAATTTGGCACAATTATTCTTCATACTCCTGGGCAGGTTATAGTATACTTTTTATTACGCTACAATCAATATGAGCAGAGCAGTGAAGGTAAATATTGGGAAAACGGGAGAAGTTACTTCATTTTTTAAGCTGCCGTCGCGTGTGCAGCCTTAATGGTTAAAGCTACATAGAAATCATGTACGACACAAATGTTCTTAAATTATTATTATTATATAAAAATAAATTCCTAGACAGCATATTATGTCTATCTTTTAAAATTGACTCACAATAACACGTGAAACTTCAATAGCTTAGCAATTCGGAGCTTTCTGATTATATTTGTCTACTTTTACGTTTACAACACTCTCACTCATCCCTAATTAAAAAAAGTTAACATTATTACCTATTCAATAAAAAAATAATCATGTAAATCGGTGTAGAAACACCAAAGTTATACGTCATGAAATACGCTTCGCGTGAATACAGAATCATGCCATAAGGATTATTTTTGTGTATCAATTGCCGCGTTCGACGCGCTTCGCGGCGAGAGCTATAAAAAGGCGGCGGGTCCGCACCCGTTTCGCGTTGTCACGGCATCACGTGTGAACGGCTGAACCGATTTCGATAATTCTTTTTTATTATATTCCTTGAAGTACGAGGATGGTTCTTATGTAGAGAAAACGTAAATATGTACCACGGGCGAAGCCGGGCCGGACCGCTAGTAATTAATATTTGACCATAATAATTACGAAACAAAACAAATAAATAAATCGTCACTTGATAGTGGAAAGTGGAAACACGCACAAAACCAAAATAAACCAGTTTACGCTGTCCGCAGGTGCCAAATGCAGTTGTTTGGTACCGTTAGAACATCAAGCACACATTTCATTCAAAAATTATAATTATTATGTACGTAGTTTAATTGATAGAGGAGAATGACCACGGGTGGTATCGGTAAAAAAAGGAGAATGACCACGGGTGGTATCGGTAAAATTTGAGTTGTGCCACGTATTCGTGATATTGTTAATTCCTATTTGTATTTATAATGATCATAATATGTATCACTATTAAGTCTTAATTATACCGGATAAATTGAAATAATATTAAAAGTTTGTGTTTTGAAACATGTATGACCACGTATGGAATCGGTAAAATACTAATTGTGTCACGTGTTCGTGATATTGTTAATTCCTATTTGTATTTATAATGATCATATTTATCACTATTAAGTCGTAATTATACCAAATAAATAGAAATAAAAGTAAAAGTTTTTGTTTTGACACATATATCTATCTCTCTTGCAAGCGTCCTGCGTCATATGTCATAGTTTCTATTTGAAATGAATCTTGAATGAATGTGTTCGACGCTAAGGTTCGACGCAATGTTCGACGTAATTTATTTTGAAATAGGTAATGTTTATTACGATTTACTTTTCACATTTGTCTTGTAAATTAAAATATTACCTATGTAATAAATGTAAAACTTAACGTTCATCGTTAGTTTAAACTCGATAAAGTATTTTTTTGAAGTGTTGAATAAAACTATTGTTTTATTTTTATTGTCGCGAACTGCGGCTTATTTATATAAAAACTTTAATCGTTTCTAAAAGTACTAACATCAAGCTTTAAATTGAGCTATATTTCATCTTGACACAATAAGTTTGATTGCGATACCAAGTGCCATAGTCACTTGGGCAATCTCCTTTTGTATTTGTTGATTGTTGTTATTATTGTTATAATATTTGTTGAAGTGTTTAATTTGTGTGTAAGTGTTGTAACTTTGTATTGTTAATTCAAAATGGCTCCAGTGTTAAAACATGGTCGAGGCAAGCCTTTGACTTCTCAAACTAAAGAATTAAACTTTAAATGTCGTTTCTTTTTCAGGTTAGTAAATTTTTCATTTTAGTAACATTGTCATTTTGTAAAATCATGTTCATTTTGTAAAAGTTATACGTATGTTAAATGTGTAAATATTAAATTAAAGTCTCATCTTTTTCAGAGGAGAAACACATATAGTTTAATTTAAAATCCCATATAATATATATATATATAAAATAAAAACTAAAAATAAAATGTTGTTTTATTTCATTTGCTGACCATACACTACTACAAACGCAAAAATTTCTCCAAGCTAATTTACCTGTAGAGCGCTTAACGTCCATCACTTGTAACGGTGTCTTTATAAGCAGTTAATAGAATTTGATTGAAACGAATCACTTGTGATTAATAATTTTAAACAGCTAAATTGCTCATGGGCATCAAAAGAACGAGGTCATACATATATTTTTTGTGATCTTTTTTTACTACAAAGGTTGTATAGCTGCAGAAATAATATATTAATGATTCCTCGGACCAGAAATGTTGTTCTTCATACCGCAAAACTTTATCCGCAATGTTAAAGCTTCATTTAAGAGGGCGTGAGAGGCTTGGAAGGAGTGCCATTGAAGTAGGTCTTATTATGATGAGGGCAGCAATCCGCACACTCCATGAATCATACAGCTGAATGAAAACAAACGTGTCAGCTTAAAGCGATACACGAACGCGATCATATTACCCAGAAAACGTTTTCCAACAATGATAATAACAAACACAAATATTCCCACAACCGTACAGTTGATGTAACAAAGATAGTGTTGAATAACACACATCTATTATTTTACGACGGAAGCAATGTGACCTCACTTACTTCTCGTTTTGATGATACATATGCAATCTTGCATGGAATCTGAGTTTATTGATCCATCTCAGCAAATCAATGTATGAGCAATTAGCAAATTTTCCCATTATTCAAATAGATTGATTGCTGTGACCTGAACATAAAGATGCGATTAAATGTTAAGTATGTATTACATTATTTACTGTTATTATATTACACACAATCTTGACATATAAAAATTAATGTATCCAAGATCTAACTCTACAACTCACTCTACATTTAACAATATAAACACATATTTCAGTTGGAGCGTTCCAGTTCAAACGACAAATGAATACATATTAAATACGTTACTATTCCACACTGGATCATAATAATTAACGTAATGGATACTATACGTTGACACGTTCTAAACGGAAGAGTTCGTTATTAGAGGTTGTGAGTTCCCATAATTACCTCATAATACTACGTTCATAATGGCACTGTACGTATACATATCACAGAAAAAGAACTTTCACCATTGACGCTCTTGACACGTGGCACAGGAAGTTAGTGTGCACGCGCAAGCTCTTAGCATACTTCCATGAAGTGATGCACTTCCTCTCGTTTGTATTGACATGTCGATACAATGCCTTATTTCATTATTATTCAATACCCAAAGGATGTAAAGCAGCTTGAGAATACTCCAGCTTGGCAAGTCTAATATTGTAAAAGGAAATGAGAATGTTTTAAATATATCGTAAAAAAATAAAATGATACAATATTTAAGCCACATATAAAGCTTATAATATCTTCAATCCCACGTGACTATTCAATTGAAACTAATTACATTTGTCTTACAACTCGACACAAAGAAACGTGAACATTCATAAAAGCGTCTTATATTCTGAATATGTCACGTCTTCCGAACGACCGACCTCATTCAAGATCATATCAAAGGAAATCATATGAATACACTATTCAATTTTTCAACCCATTTCTCGCATAGAGCCGTGACTCAAAGGGGATTATAATTTATGAATCGGCTGCACACTCGAGTCACGAACTCGACATTCATAAATAATGTAAGTACCAAACTTCAACACCTAAATTAATTCGAATACAGAAGCCGAACATGCCGAACATACGAAGTCTAAGTTTAACCCAAATAAACCATAAATAAATAACATTTGGCATGTAATTATTATACTTAACCACTTTGAAATAGCAATAATCAAGAAATGTTCCGTATTTTGTGTTTTTGTTTGCTATAAAATACAGCCTTATTATAATAGCTTGCAGGTATATACAATTTAAATGTCAAACGTAACTTTAAATACCTTTTAATCGTAGGTATCTTGGTAGTTGAGTTTCTCGTGTCAACGTATTTCATATTTGCGAACTACTATCTCAAAATGTAGTAAATATATAGTGAATGCAACGACTTGTTAATTCTAGTCGACTGTTCATAGTACATATTATAAATGTACCTGTGGAATGATCAATTAACCAATATCCTTTCATGCATGGCTGCTCTAGATAATGTTACGTTAATTAACGCAAACGATATTAAATCACAAGTTGTGATGAAATCATGAAGTATGAAATGGTTTGAATAATGAATAACAAAAGCTGAAAGTGGTCATAACGAATTTTTCTTAAGGCCTTAATAGGGGCTAGCGACCTTGCTAGGTGATTTACAAGGCGGGATCGGGGGACCTGCGCGAATCTACCGTAGTAAAAGTACGTATAAAAAATATTAAAAAGATATTTGGATATGGAATCAAAATTTAAAACAACCATGCCCTGTGTTTCAATTTCATAAACACACTGTAAGAACACTACAATAATTGACGTTATATTGACTTAGCGTTTTGGTTTAAAGTCCAAAAATCGACCTCAGTTCATGATTTTTTTCCAAAAAACCTGATTGTAAAATAAACAAATTAAAACAACCATGCCCTTTATCATATTCGAAACTTTAATATACATTTTTTTAGATATACAGTACATTAAGAATCTAAGAAGAAAAACGGTTATAACTAGAGTTAATTTTCGGTATTAAAAGGGAATTCTACCCGATTCAGGCCTTAAATGTTATGTCTGCCGTCACAGTGGCTAAGAGTGAGTATGAAAATGAACCAGTTGGGCGAGTGACCGCAAGTACAGGTGCTGGGCAAGCGCGTGCGCAAGCTGCAAGCTGCCTTGTGCCCATACCATTTTATTGTACACATTCTTATCAGCGCACATGGTGTTCCAATTGTTTGAGAGCACATGCCCATTTTTCAAATGCTTAAGAATTAAATTCCTGTTATTCATAATTTTTTGCAGTTACACAAAATTAAGATCAGTTGTTTGATTAAGACGATAAAGCCTTTTTTTCTTGCACAATAGCTTCTCTTATAATCATTATATGCAGTATACCGTATAACAAAGTACTTTGTGAACTCAATAAATTTACTCAAAATATTGTAATTTCATCACTTATTTAATTGTGCAAAATGTTATATAGAAAGGTTGAACTCTCCAAAATGACACTCACAATAAAACATGTTCCATATAAATATAAAAACAACAAGCTATTTAAATACAAATTTGACCTTTATAAATGACAAACAAATTAAAAAGCTTTTGCGTTTTAAGCATACAAATGTGTATTATGTATATTGCCTAGCACATATTTTTTAGCAATTCAACCACTGCTTTTATGAAAAATAATCATTTTTACTTTATGAACTTCAGAATAATTAAATAGTTAATTCTATTTTTAATACTTTGTTATCTTGATATCTGATAGGTAAAGGAAAGACAAATAAAGTAACCATACAATTTGTTTTTTTCAAAGAAATTAGTCAAAATAAATACATTTTGATACTCCCTTTTAGCCAAATACGGTAAGCACTTTTTAATAAATCCTCCTCCAGGCTACATCAAGTTTTATATGAACTGTAAATTGATATTCCTACATCTGATACATACACAAACAAAACAGAAACTCGAACCGAATTCTAAAAAGGTATCTACAATTCCCACAGCCGCTACTCGTATTTAATGAAAAACACGGAATCTCATATTACTTAGCCTTGACATAAGTAGATATGTGGTAAACTCGAAATAATTACGAAACGCTCGAAACAGAATTCATTGATTTATCTGGGTCTACAAACATATACTTAGTGCAAGTTAGCGAGTAGATGCAATCATTTAAACATACAATCATTTCTATAGGCATAGACGTTAAATCATATGTTATCTTCGAATTACAACACGCATTGTTGGGAACACAAACGCGCAATTTATGCACCGAAAGTGATACATAGTCGTTAAATAATATCTATTAAATAGTACATTTACTACGAATCGCTGGAACAGCTACCGAGTTTTAATTTCAACAACACAGATCACGTATTTCCATTCAAAGCGAGCCAATGACCGCCACTGCTGAGAGTGTTGGTAAGGAATACTTATGCAATCAAATTGAATTCCAGCTCTACTTCTACCTTATAAGAATAGTGTAATGTTGTACCAATACTATTCCATCAAACTATTTTGTTCTTTTTATTAAGTACGGCTGTCTTTCTCAAATCACAAGGAGAGCTTTTGGTCATTGCTCTATATTTTAGCGCAATGGTTATAGATTTCTGGATTTGATTTAGGACAGTGCTAGTCGTCCGCTAAACGGATGAATAAAATAATTATTAGTCGTCCGATTACCGGATGAATAAAATAATTTAATCGTCCGATAACATCTATTTATCTATATAGTTAGGTTATCGGGGTTTCTTTAGAGAACTGCCGCACGTATTATAGGTTTTTTGTGGGGGGAGGAGAGGGGGGAGGAGGGCACACGTAGGTATTTGATTTTTTTTTGCGCGTCACGGAGCCCCGCTTCGCGGGGCTCCTATTTCTGTGTAGTTTTTTTTTTTAAGAAACCTAACCTAACCTAACGGCTAACCTAACCTAAACTTGATTTTTTTTTGCGCGTCGACGGAGCCCCGCTTCGCGGGGCTCCTATTTCTGTGTAGTTTTTTTTTTAAGAAACCTAACCTAACCTAACCTAACGGCTAACCTAACCTAAACTTGATTTTTTTTTGCGTCGACGGAGCCCCGCTTCGCGGGGCTCCTATTTCTGTGTAGTTTTTTTTTAAGAAACCTAACCTAACCTAACCTAAAGGCTAACCTAACCTAAACCTAACCTGACGAATTGAGGGCGAATATCTCGGCCATTTTTGATTTTAGAGAAAAGTTGTTCCTATAAAACATGCTTATATTAGCGTAATCTTTACGATAAAACAATAATAAATAGGTGTTATAATGACACCAACTCCATCAAAAATTTTCTAAGTCCTGCGCCCCCTTTGCTTTAGTCCAACCCAACTAGCTTTAGTGTTAAAAGGTTATCTAGTAATCCGAATAATCGGACGATTAAATTATTTTATTCATCCGGTAATCGGACGATTAAATTATTTTATTCATCCGGTAATCGGACGACTAATAATTATTTTATTCATCCGTTTAGCGGACGACTAGACACTTCGTTTGATTTAATCAATTGTTATTTGATTAATAAATAATATAAATAAATAACGGAAATTTCCTTACGAAAATATAATTCATAATAAAAAAATATGAACCAAACTTTTATAAATATTAACCATTTTTTTTTTGTTTTTGTAAGGTGTTTCTCAATGTTAGCCAGAAGGGCTACTACATTTTAACGCGGACGCGGGGGTGAACTGAAGGTTCACCCTGGTAGCGACATGCACAAGGGCGTCCCCCCTTGACGGGGATCTCGAACCTCGGCTTGGGCTGTCGCTTGAGTGGAGGAGGCCGGAAGGGCCCTAGTCGGACGGGCGCTCACCCGGGTGGGCGCGGGAACGCGGAACAAGGGACCTCGTCTTCGCCGGCGAAGACGGTGTACGCTTTCTGCTGTGGTGTGTACGGTGTCGCGGTTTGTTCGACGTTGGGCTTCAATCGCCGAGTCTAGCCGTGCTTTAGCTTTGGTAATTTCATCGTCGGAGTCGTCCAAGACGTGCCTCGGCCGCCTGCGACGATGAGTGGGATCGGGTTTCGCGACGTATGCGATGGCCTTTGTCACCAATGGGTTGGGGTGGTTTTTAGCCTTGTCGAAGTAGCGCTTAGACGCTTGCTTCATCCATTGGGCTATGGTGGGGAGTTCTAAGTCCCTATGTAGGTCCACGTTACGCACGAACCAGGGCGCTCCAGTCGCTGTTCTCATGAACCGCGACTGAATCGTCTGGAGCTTGTGTATGGAGCTGGGAGCGCAATGCGCGAAAACTACACTAGCATAAGTGAGGATTGGACGGACCACCGTTTTGTAAAGTGTCTCCTTACTTCTAAGGGACATTTTACTGCGTTTGTTAATAAGGTAATAGAGCCGGCTCAGAACATAGCTGGCTTTCTTACGGACTGCCTTAATGTGGGCGCTAAATGACATGTGTGCGTCTAGAGTGACGCCTAAGAATTTGGTGTGCTTTTGCCACGGAATGACTTGGCCATAGAGTTTGACACTATCTATGGCCTCGGGGCCGCCGCGCCTGAAGAGCACGGCGGCGCTCTTGTCGGGGTTCACAGTGATACCCCATTTGCGAAACCATTTGCCTAATGCATCGGTTGCGGATTGTAGGAGTGGAGTTATGATGAACACGAGACAGTCTGGCACGCCGAGAGTGTACAGTTTGTAAATCAAACCGTTGTGCCAGACCTTGTCGAACGCCTTCGCTACGTCAAAGAAGACCGCTCCCGTTCTGTGGGATCTGAGGCGGGTGAGGCCCGCGAGTATGTACTCCGTGATGCGGTGTACTTGGTGAGGACAGGAGTGAGCTCGTCTAAAGCCGAATTGTTCGTCTGGGAGCAGCTTTTTGGCAATGACTGCGTCCCAGAGGCGTTTAGAGATGATTCTCTCATAGATTTTCCCCAGAGAGCTGAGGAGACTGATAGAACGGTAGCTAGATGCCACGTTCCGGGGTTTGCCCGGTTTGTGGATCCCGATCACAATTGCTTCCTTCCACTGAGCGGGGAAGGTACAATTGGCCAGGAGACAATTGAAAGTAGCTACTAGGAGAGCGATAAGGGCGGGCGGCAGGCTTTTCAGAGCTCTATTGGGAATAGAGTCTCCGCCTGGGGACTTTCTACTGGCAAGTGACTTAATGAGAGATTTTACTTCGGTGGCCGTCGAAATATAAACCAAGCAACCTACTGTCCATTATACATTTTGTTAATATTATTTACTTTAAAAAAAAGTAAACAAATCCATGCGAGCAATTATTTCTAAATAAACGTTACGTCGAGCTTATCAAGGACTTATCTCGGGCTCCATCTTAAGCCGTTTTAATAGGTTCGCTAGTGCTTATGTTATTTCCTATTTAATCGATATGTTCCGTCGGCCATAAGATAAGAAGAATTGACTATGTAATCGAGCTTTGTCGTAGCTTCTTTTTCACTTCAATTTATTTATACATTTAAGTATATATTATACCATAGATAAAGTATAGATTTACTCAGACAAAGATGAAAATATATATTTTTTATATGATGATAAGTAAGTTTATTTTATAGTAATACATTTGTAACATTAACTTACTACCCATAGAATTATAAAAAAAATCGATTGAATCGATGCTTACCTACATCTAACCTCGTAAAGATCCATCAGTAGATGAAACTATCGCGTACTAAATTTCGCAAAAGCCGATCGATATTGAAACAAATACTTTATAACGGAATTAAAACGCAATTTACTATTACATTGCGTGACGATTTAGATTAGTTGCAGTGCAAGACGAAATAAATCCTAAAATATAGTTGAAAAATCGATTACAATAAGTATGTATTTTGTATTTACTCTTAAATTGTAAACATTGATGAGCAATAAGTGAGTCAAGTGGCAAAAAGTAAACATCAATTTATTTCTGTGATCAACATGTCCAAAATTCGCGTGGTTGGAATCATAAATATGCATGATACGTGAATCGATCAGGTATTAGGTACTTAATACCATTTTGGGTGTTTTCTTATTAATTGTATACATCCGTGATTAATACTTAAGTAACAATATTATAACAAATTTCATCAATTAGGCTCTCTGGTTTGTCATTCGTTTATTATATTTGAAATATGAAACAATACAAAATACCTTTCGTTTTAGAAATTCTCCAATCATACGCTCTGATAACAGTAACCATTGACTATTATTATTTGTTATAGCCACTATGGTCTATGACTAACTACTAACAAGCGAATGAGATAATGTTTAAGGCATGTTATAATCGAAATTTAAACCACATCAAAGCGACCATAATTAGATACCGTAAGCTCAATTTCACATCTGTATTGTTTCGCACAAATTGCTCACCATTACGCGAAATAGCAAACACCGCAATAACTGTCTCACTATGAGACGTAATATGACTTTACTTTTATTGAATCTTTGTTTATTGCTATACCGTTTCAGTCAAATTGAAATTTGTAATGTAAAAAAGTAACAATAGAAAAAATTGGCCTAGTCTCTAGCGAGACCCAAAATCTTTAATGAGTCCCTGAGTCAGCGAAACTGCAGTAGCTATTATATGTAGCAGTTACCAAGGAACGACACAAAATAGTTAATAAGACAGACTATATACTGAACTTCAGTATGTACTCAGTAATTTATCTATTTGTCGCATGAAAATTCTATATTAAGCACAATACGAAAATATTATACTCGTTATTTTGTATATAGGACGGTCTACAATAGCATTGAAATCTTCACATCTCGGAGTGCTGCACCGCCACAAGAAGTTAATTAAATGAAAACAAGAAAGCTTCCTAATGAACGCCGCTAATAGCTGAACTTCCACGTTACCGGTTGGAACCTAACTAACAAACTAGTCGTTAGTGTATAAAACCAAGAAGTTGGAAAAGTATTATTTATTATAATGTTCAGAGTGAAATGTCTTGTTCCTTAGTGGAATAGTTGTCATGCCTTAATTGTCGTTTAACTGTTCATTTGCTTCGATCTTAATGGTATCTTGATTTATTTTTAAGCTTCGTAATAAGCATATAAATCGGTGGAATTTGAGGATGGAAGAACACATGATAAAAAATTCAAGTTTAAAATGTATGCCAGTGCTTAATTCATGTAGGTATATAACGTGGTTCGAATTTACAATTAGCCACACATGAATGAATCGTTTCAAAATAAACTAATAAATTATTTTATGGACTATAATAAAATGTATAACAGCCTATACTACTTTACTATTTTTTATAATTGTATATTTTTTGTCTATGGTTATTTCTTAAGGTATATGTTTATTTGTACTGTATACTTATAATGAAAAAAAATCTTTTTACGTCCCTTATCACGTATTTTATTACCATTTATGCTCGTATAAACCACTTAGATCCATCACAAATTCCCAATCACACTATCAAGCTTAGCAAAAGATAAAAATAAAATACACTTGTCACCTACGTTAAACGAAACCAAACACCATAAAGCACACTACATTGACCCTGCGGTTTCTCATCGAGCGAGCTGATGTTTATACGGTCCGCCACGTCTCGGCCATGGCCTCTGCTGTTAACAATAGCACTACAAACACATTGCCAATATTCTGTATAACTTTACCACGAATAATGTGATTCAAATTATACATGCGGCAATTTTACGCCGGCTTTATTGCCTGTTTCTCGAGCATTTCAATAGCGACATAGCTTAACATGGCCATAAACATTGATATCTTTGTAATGTGCTTGTATTAATAGATAATGAAGAGGTTTATTGAAATTGTAAAAAAAATATCTTGCTTTTATGCAATACATTTAAAACCGAAATTATCATCAACTATAATGATTAGATCATTTAAAAGCTTAATTGTGTTTTAGCTAGTTAAAATTGATGATTTACAAATTACAATTTAAACATAATCTCGCTGCGAGTCTACCCCAAAATAAGAGAAAAAATACAGTTCAATATCAATCAGAAATCTTCATCATTTCACTCAACACGTCCCTGATTTACTTTTAAATGTAATAATATTTGCCAGCAAACCAGATCTCAAGAACCTGTTATCAAATCTCGTCAGACATTAATACCAAATTTATCAAGCATCAAGGAATTTTAATTCTACATACATATTTAATAATAGGTTATATCACATCATAACCGTTACTTTTAAATATAAATTTTCACACGGTATTCATTTGATCGTCATTCGTTTAATAAATCAGATCATGTAAAAAGCAGCTCGTATAAAACTCTAAGTAGGACACCACTAATGAATACACGTATTGTATCTGCTTTATCTTGTACGAGATCTATCGAATTTGCATGTAAGTTAACAATCGTCCTCTATATCCACCGGTAATTAGAAACTTCTGAGTCGGTAACGGTACGCAGTTTGTTGCACTACGACTCCCATAAAAGCTCTTAGACTTCCGTGGTGAACAGTTTCATATTAGAAATACGGTTACGTCTCATAATGATGACATACCAAATCACAATCTAATAACTTTAAAGTCTACATCATATTATTATGTTTTATTTTGATCCAAAATAATTATGTATACAAAAACATGAACAGTTAAAGTGGCAGACGTCTATCTTTATCAAATATAACGGTGAATAGCTGTTGAACATGAACATAAAATAAATAGAAATATCAAGCCCTTGTATTGCGGATCATGACCGTCATCCTATTACCATGCGATGCTTACGACATTCCTCTCTAGTTATAGTTAGTCCGTGATTTTCACAATACACTTGCTCATATTGCGGCTATGACAATGACTTTGAGTGATTGATGT
Organism: Colias nastes; assembly: GCA_907164665.1. Taxonomy (NCBI): domain Eukaryota; kingdom Metazoa; phylum Arthropoda; class Insecta; order Lepidoptera; family Pieridae; genus Colias; species Colias nastes. Next base: position 5,872 of record CAJQZM010041319.1, on the reverse strand, counting down.
GATAGTAATTTCCCACACACCGTTGTTCGTATCCGATACGAGTACCTCGGACGCAGACCATGGCAGCTTAGCGCAATGACATCGCCTCACAGTACACCGCGAAACTAATGACTGAGACATCTGCAAACACGTAGTGATGCCATCTATGAAAAATATATCAACTTACCACTACTATCAGGAAGCGCGTACAAAATTCCGCATAAAGCTGCAGAAACAGAGGTCGTATTTTGATCTGCTGAATTGCCTTCACATCCCACAGGATCAGATTGCGCTGGCTCAAATAATGCCAAATCCAAGCCATCCATATCACTCCGTACTGATACACGATCTTCTTCAACTATTGTATTACAAAAATTCTCTGGCGATTCGACTTCTTTCGGACTGCGACTACACACCCCATCGCTGAGAGGATCACAGCAACAGGTGTCAGAGAAAGGTTCAAAGTCTCTACAATCAAACTCGCATCGCTCAAAACTGTCACAAGTACACGACGACAATGCATCTGATTCCGACCCCTCGACAACAAATAGGTTGGCACCGTTAACATCTCGCTGTACTGCTTCTGTTTGCGTAGATATGAAAAATACATTGGAAGCATATGGCACTTTTTGTATTTGAACTCCAACACTGCTATCCAATCTTTCGCTGGGGTGGTTGCGCTCTTTTGTGTGCGATTGGATACTTTCTACAAGAGAGCGACAGTCTTCATAGCGAGCAAAACTCGAGGTGTCCGTCAAATTGGAAGATCGGTCTACGGAATATACATCTGCGTAGGGATCTCCGGGATCGCTATGTAAAGGTGGCAGGCGATACGGAACATGAGAGCGGACTCCGTGGAAGATAGTTGTATATGGACAGGTATGCGGAGGTCGAGAGCGGTCTGCACGACGAGGATAGCTGGCGGCGAAGGGGTCGCGAGGTGGAGCCCCCTCGGCATCTATAAACGCCTCGCTCGTCGACAGCACGTTGTATCGCCAGTCTGGCATCGCTTACAAACACCATCACTTTACGAAATCACTAATACTCATCTCATGTCCTCATATTTCACTAAAGAATATGACCTACTTTCATTAACGAAACTGAGTAAAATTAATTTCACTACGGTTGGCATCCACAACTGTGCAAATATTGAACGAAAACCAGTTATGCACTTAGAATGACATCATTGAACGCATGATTGCCTTTGCATGTTGTAAGTGTAAATAAAATTATTAGCCCAATGGGTCAATAGTTGAATTTATTTAATTGCTATCAAATGCACCCTAGCAAAGTCATGTACATGACTAACGTTTGAGTGAATTCACTATTAAACATAGCACGCAGACCACTGAATGGTTAGACCACTTGGTGCAACAATATTTTAGGCAGTAATTAAAAAACTTGTGGATAAGCTGTTAATAATTTGCCCGTTAAGGTGGAATTGTGTAAGTTAACAAAAGGTCAATGCCTGAGAGTCGTGCTTAGAAAACGCAATTATTTTGTAAGTACTCTGAAATTGTTATAGCGGCTTGATAATAACAGATGCGGGCTCGTGACGGTACTAACGTCCATTGTGAAGAGTTTTTAAACGTATTCTATCACGGCTTATAAGCTTTGTAAAGCTACGAATGATAATCGGATAAAGTTAGTGACTCCGCAACACATCTTTAGAAAACTTCATTGTTTACAACACAGATTATATTATAGTATGTTAAGTAAAAGCTACATAATGTGAAACAATATGTTTTTGTTATTGTTTGATAATGTTCTATTATTATAACTATTGAATTATATAGAGCAAATTCGTAACAATTGTGTACTTTATTTAGAAAAAAATTTTTATCATTCTACATAGAATTTACCTAAATGCATTGTTAACTGAAATTTTTAAAACTTCAGTCCAATCATCTACATTATGTTATCCTAGAGTCTTTTTTTGTAAATTTAACAACAAGGATGGAAAATTTTACAGGCCAAACATCGATTTCATAAACTGATCCTGATTACTAATCTCTTCAAACGTTATCAAAATTATTATGAATTAATATTTAAGTATAGTTACGATTAAAGCAGAGGTGCATGATGCCCAAAAGGGTCATTCACCAATATCTATTTTTACACGTGCTCTTTGTTAGTTCCCTATAATCTTCATAAACACCGCCCTAATTTTCATAAAGAATATTTCATGGGATATGAACTACTGCACCATAATTCTATATTGTGCGATCTCTTAATCATATAAACAACACTGAGGCTACCTATAGTAAAAGAATTCCACTATGAAAGTTAAAACCAAAAAAAATATCACAAATTTATATGCTTTAAAATTGTAATTGTTTTGGAAATAGTTAATCTTATAAATACTTATCTTAAAGATAAATATTGTAATCTCTTCAGATGGAATGACCACCTAGTAAGTAAGAATGGTAATAATATAAGTACCGGTGAGAGCCGCATTGCATTATTGAGGATTATAAACCAGGTTTGTTGCCATCCCAATTTATTTCCACTTAATACCTTAAAGCTTTGCTAGGCTGAGCTGGATAAAAACTTCATGAATACTAATATTAATTGTGTCTTTTGGTTGTATGTACGAAACACTTTTTAACACAATACCTATCATTGCTAAATCATATATTTTTCCACTTTTGAACTCTTCATATAAATCGGTATGTAAAGCGTAAATTAGCACAAACCCTTCCACTACAAAAGCAATCAATAATTTATATCGTTCGTTATAAGTTGATTAGATAGCCGGATGCCGATCGTAGTAAAAACCTTATCAAAAACTTGGATAAATACGAGCACAACACTATCTGTCACAAAAAATCTTCAGGTGATCGGATGTCATTCGATTACCGAACGTATACCGGCTGCGTGCGCGCAAAATAGCAGTGCGCGTTGCTGGTCGCGCCCGGCCAGACTGGAAGTTGGGACTCGGAGCCGCCGGCCCACAGCGCGGAGGGCGACTCGTTCCATACAAACATTATGAGCACGAGGCGCTCATCTGTTCGCACTTCCAACTTGCTCGCACCAACTTACGCTACCATATCAACATTTAAAAGCTGATCCTTGTCCATATTCATTAGAACTTTTATATATTACCCTGATATACGACTTAAAATGCCAATAACACTATTTAAGGACACATTATGGGTACTTAGTACGAAATATTAGCCTCCAGTAATGTAAGGATTGAGCTGAAGTATCGTAAATACAGTTCGTATACATCAATCTTAAGTCCTCCGTAAAACTGTTGGGAAGATTTATGTATCTTTTGAACCATGATGAACCATCCATTACTACACTCAAAACAACTAACAAAAATATTCTTATCACAGCCAGGTAACTATGTACCTATTAAATAACCGAAAAATATTGAAGTAGAGCAGATCCTAACATTTCGATTCTGAATTTTGACCACACGTACGATTCAAAACTAAAAACCTAAACATATGATCAATATAACGTTTTAATAGTTACCAATTCCATAAAAACATGGGTTTGAATAATGCACACCCAAGAGTTATTACTTATTACACTATCCAGATGTCCCATAACGCAGCGATGTCAACACCCTTTTATAAAATTATTTCTCATTGTTGATTTTAATTCAAAAGCAGTTGCGTCCAAAAACTACTGTAGTATCTCTAGGCTAGGGGACATCGGTTTTTGTGGTGCTAGTTAGAAAGGGAGTCGATTCAATAAAACGAACCCCTCGTAGAGATTGCATCGTTATCAGCTATGAGCTGAGCCATGCGAGCGCGCATTACCTTATCGTCTTTAACAGAGACCGGTTCAGATCAGTCGTATTTGCATTTCGCAGACCTTGTTTGAATTCAACAAGGCGAACTAAGATTACTATTTGACTATTACTTTTAATATTTTAACACCATCGCCGCAAATATTGCTCATTTTTAATGTAATTTATTTATTTTTTGTTTATAGAGTAGAGTTCACTACTGAGATGTATCGCAACATTTCCAATTCGTTTTTTTACGAATAATGGTTAGCGATTAGTCCGTGAATTTATATTGAAATCATTTGAATCTGCACTATTAATACATTCAGAACCCAAGTCAACATTTATAACAATAATAACTAGAGTCATGTTTTATCTTTTTTTATTAACTCGACTTACAGAGCGTAATCTGTAAATCCGCCTTATGCCTTATTTAATGTCGACTCAAATTCGCATTGGGTTAATACCTTCTTACTTTATTGATGCTGCATAATATTGTTTATCTTGAGCATAAAATCTTCACACGGGAAGCTACTATTTGTTGACACTACGTAATAAGCTGTGACTCTACAGCGTACGGTTAGCTGGGTTCTAAGTCAATATTAGATTTGGGCAAGTAAATATATTATGTTAACCCCGGTTTATACCTATACAATACAAATATATTGATATGACTGAAATATAGGAACGCCGTTTCGCCGTCGCAAATACCAAATACCATTGATTTAAACACTTTAATTTTGCATTTGTAATTTATGAGTGAGTAAATCAATGTGAATTTCATAGGATTCGTGATAAAATTTAGCACGCCCAAAACGAACTTGATTTTAGATAAAATTCTTACTTTACACAATACGGGATATATATTATTTGAAGCCAGATTATTAGGTGTGAATATTATTAGGTCTAATAAAAATAATTTACAATTTAGTCGTATTTTAAGCATTATTATCTTTATCTGCAACTTAACTCTCCTTAATCCTGCTTAAATTACAAAATCCGAAAGTTTATTTGATGTATTATAGATACCTAAATAATGTTTTTAATCGTTCGTGTAAAACTTCTAATCCAATTTAGTGAATTTCTGAACAGTATAACTTATAAGTACCTAAATAAGTGTGCGTTCAATTCATTTTTTTTTATAAAATACGTGCATTTGTAGGAAACTTGATACTTCTTAAATATCAAACACTATAGGATTCAAAGTAGTAATAGAAATAGAGTTGATATGCCTTTTACTGTAATTTATTAAAAATATCGGGAGTTAATTACCTCAGTTAATACATTTAATTTTCAATAACTTACAATTAACGTTAATATGTGGAAAACAAGTTAAATTATCAGTAAATAAATAACGCTAGGCTTACAAAACAAAATGTAACGTTTCACTTTGCAAAATATAGGTTCTTCAACTCTATAGCAATTAACGAACAATAACGCCCACGCTGACACCAACATCCGTCATCATCAGCAACTACTTATTATATTGTTGCAAAAATTATAATTATAAGATATCATATTGTTTTATTCTTTATGAAGTTTAAATTATTCACACAGTACATATTTGAAAATAGCTTTCCACCAGTCTTTGCTTGCATACTTTGGCATTACTTACTAACATTTTCATAATGTGTAATTTTCCAAATCATTCAAAAATATTTCAACCAAATTTGTTCAATAATTCAAATGTGAAAACGTTCTTACTTTTGAATTAATTAATATAAATAATATCCGCACTAATATTGCAAATACGAGTGAGTCTTTCTTTATTAAGTTAAATTATGACAGCAACACTAGAGTACCAATTTAGACACAGATACTCTTTGCCAAATAAAATATAGAACAATTTTTCATTACTCCAAGCTACTGAGGGTAAAATAAATAATTAGTTGATTCTACGCAAATATAAAGATGAAAAATCACAAATATTATAATAGAAGCCACGCCAAACTGTGTTGTTTCCTAAACCCGGACATTGTCTATACTAATATTATATATATATATTTTTTTTTATGCAATAGGAGGCAACAGAGCAGACGCGTCACCTGGTGGTAAGTGCTCCACGTCGCCCATATGTACCCACAGTGCCAGAGACATTGTGAATTTGTGAGTATGTTGCCGGCCTTTCAGGTAGGAATATGCTCTTTTCTT
>CAJQZM010041318.1:18805-43466 GCA_907164665.1 Colias nastes | reverse complement strand
TCCATAATTTTCCATCCCCATAGTATTTAAAGAACAAAACAACCGAACTCAATACATGTAATAAATCATGGGGATTTAATGAAATTTTAATAGCATAACAAGTGGATTTTTGCCCATAGCCAAAATCTATTAAAGTGTTTTATTATTTTTGAATGTATTTTTATGAACCTAAAACCACCTTACAACAATCAATTAACAGATTTCGACGAACTGAATACCTACTGTCTAACCATAAACGAGCAATATAACGCTTTTGTGTTAAATACATATTTCTTGGGCGGAAGAAAAACATCCATAATTTTCCATCCCCATAGTATTTAAAGAACAAAACAACCGAACTCAATACATCGAAAATCATGAATCGAGCAACATTTATATTCTGTGCGAAATATAACAGTCATTACTTATCCCTAACCATAATATCCAAATACACCCTATTATTGGGCTTACCCATTATTTCTATTCATAGATCAGTCGACACACAAGATTAACCCTAACCAAAGGCCCATTAGCCAAATGGGCAGTGACATCATGCGCGTAAATTTCAGGTGAATCGGGTTAACGTGGGTCGAATTTGGGGCCTGTCCGAATCCTTTTAGATCGCTTGTTGAATGTAGAGCGGAGAGTGCATCGCATTGTTAGCATTCTATTGTTGGTCAGTGATAGAGAACGTTTAATAAATTTTTGTGACGGTTTCAGTTCAATTCAGAGGCATATATTAAATTTTATTTCAAGAGTATTCCATTCTGTTGGATTGGATTTTTAATTATTCTGTTTTTCCTAAACTATTAAATCTGTTAATGCTAGCTAGTATCCTAGTTAAATTTTCATTTTGAAATATCATTGATAATATCACAATTTTAATGAATAATAATTTTAACAACTCCACCGGTTTTGCCATTGAAAATAGCAGCTGTGTGAATAACCAAATATTCCAATAGTATATTTTGTACCAGCACACAATAGCTATATAAACACGAACATTTCTTTAGCGAAATTTTAATTAAAATTCCAGAAATTTTTAATATTTTCTAAAATCACTTCGCAATTAAAATGAATAAGTGTTATTTAAGGTGAGTCCGCAATTTCTATTTTTCGTTTTTATTTCCAGACTTGTATGAAATGAAATGAAACTCGACGCGTCAGGTTCAGCGCTTTATGAAGATCGTACAATGCTTCGGATAATTTTAACGGACCAACTTTATCTAAGCTAAAACGTAAGGAAAAAACGACTGAAAAACCAAAAATAAAAATGTAAAATATAAACTGCACCCGAAACTGAACATAACACCACAGATAATACCTTGAAATTCTTAGCATCGATATTGGCCGAGATCCTATAATATTCCGTCAATTCGAACGAACTCTAGAGTTACATAAGGCATCATGTTAGCTCATAGCTGGCGCGTCTTTCCGTGTTTCCTTAAAACATATCCTACCATATTATACAGAAAATTAACAGCACAATGTACTAGGTATTGTATCTCAAAGCATTTTTCATTTTACCATCCAGTTTCAAGCGCAATCATCATTATCATTATAATATAAAAGTGAAATTGAACACAAAATCCAACAAGAATAATGGATGTACATTAGAATTCGCGCCGGGGCCGTCCCCGGGGGCGAATATGAAGATAAATTGTAACGAAATTGACTGTAACATAATGTCTGCAGAGTCATGCCTAAAGGATTTTGTATCCATCGCTTTTCATAATATGCTTACACATTTTATACGAAAATTTTAATGACTTTCTAAAATGGAAGATTAAAATATACACACGTACAAATATTCTTAAGTTGTCAGACACGAAGACCTTAGGATTATGAAAAAACTTTATAGGATTATAATTCAAGTATTATGTTGGATAGAAAGCCCTTTACTTCACCCTCAAATTAATAATCTATAGAACAGGACAAAATACAACCAGGAGTAGTTCTATACCTCATGCCAATGAGATGACACCATTAATTGGACAGGATAGCTTATATTGCCTACACGTCTGTTGATTAAATGTTGATTGTTAAATGTTTTACGGGTAACATTTTACCTGATGCAATAGTTATACCTATAGTTACTTATGAGTTTATTACCTTATGCATAACTATTGCACACCTTAGTATATAATGCATGGGACACAGTGAAATGGAGGTCATTCTGGCCAGAGCTAGTTAGTTTGCTACAAATTGACTAGACCAACTGCATTAACTTGGTTAGCTTGATTGAGTGCTGAATGCAATTGTTGAAGCACAGTTCTATATTTAGTGATTTGTAACATATATGGCTAAAATAAAGTTAAAACTAAAGTGATGATAAAATTAGAATCAAGAATAATTCTGTAGCGACACCATATTCTACCATCTTCTTCTACCTTCCTCCAAGAGATCTTTAAAAAAATACCTATAAGTAGTGATCACTTTTCTTTATCTAATAATTAATTGTACAACAGCAATTAAATGTAATGAATTACCAGTACTCAATAAGAATCAATACAGTAAAGAAAGCGATTAAGATTACATTATTTAGTGTAATGGCAATTCAAATATTCGAAACTCAGTTGCAAACAACAGACCCATGAATAAAACGCAAAACGGGGCATAATGAAAAACGGAAACAAAATGAGAAATCTAAATTATTCCAAAGAATAGCAGTTTGCGATACCGTCCCACAGTCGGGGGCTGGGGACGGGGGGATAATGAAGAAAGCGATTGTTCTATCAAATATTCAATAGGCATGAATACTGTAGCGGGCCATAATTTTGCTCTTCTTTACCTATAAGTATTAGCATTAGCGTTTTAGCTATTAGCATTGAGATTTCATGAGTTTGGCTGTTAGCTTATTTGCAGACTAATTGTTATTGAAATGTATGAACGGTTTATCCTTCTTTGTTGGTATCATTAATGAATATTGTAAGATTAATTGTTATATATTTGGCTATTTTCTTTATTATTTGGCGAAACAGTAAAAATGTTTTTAGAGCATTGTAGGATGAAAGATTGATATTCCCGTATAGTGTGACTAGATCTACTATGAAATTTCATTATAAACATAAAAAATCATCAACATAATACTCGTATATGCTATCCTACTTATATTATAAATTCGAAAGTTTTTGAGGATGGATGTATGTATGTTTCCTCTTTCACGAAACAACTACTGAAACTGCTAGTTGAGCTAGTGGGTATTTGTATAAATTCCAAATATTGTTTGAAATATTGCTTATATTTCAAACTTCTAACGGTACAATTCTCAACACAACAACTGCGAAGTTTTAATACTTCGACAAAACTTGAAATCGCATTAAAGTTTTCAATAACATCTCGAAAACAAATGGTTTCTCGAATTCACACGTGAATATTCATCTTAGTTGCCTTTATGTTAAACTAGCTTACCGCCCGCGGCTTCGCCCGCTTTGTCTAAAACCTAATAAATTATCTACTAAAACCTTCCTCTTGAATCACTCTATCTATTAAAAAACCGCATCAAAATCCGTTGCGTAGTTTTAAAGATTTAAGCATACAAAGGGACATAGGGACAAAGAAAGCAACTTTGTTTTATACTATGTAGTGATGATAATAATTAATAAAACTTTTTTCACACCTTTTTTTTATTTGGAAATTTCAAGATTTTTTTATAGATACCTCCAATACTTCAACTTGCGGAAAATTTATAAATATATGTAGTGGTAAAATTAGGACCAAAGGAACTTAAAGTCTTATAGCAGTACTTATTCCAGCATGGAATAGTGAAGGAACTACACAGGTCGGCTGGCGCCTAAGCTTCGCGTTCAGTATTAGATACGATAAATCTTCTATAATATTGCTTTACTAATTAATATTTAGATGCTCATTGTTTTGCTAAAGTTAAACTATCTCACTTGAAAGCTTTTTTACACTGTCAAACTCAATCGCATAAAAGATACTTAGGAATGATCGTGTGCAAAGACCGCAGAGTAGGACGTCTGCTTCACTGAAAGACAGGATGCTCGTTCATAAAGCGAAGAAGTATTTGGCCGTTATGATATGTGTTTAAAACTTTACCAAAATTGTAGTTTATCGACGTGGTATTAATTATGCAATAGGTGATATTGTGGTATTCAGGCTATTCTTTTATTTAAGTTTCTTTAGAATTTATTTAGACCCCAGAAATTTATTTAGACCCCAGAAATTTTTTTATAATAATTTTAGAATGCGAATCATTAAATTCTTTTTCTTATTCTCAACTCAAAGACGGGTCAACCGCAAACGTAAGGCATTCCGTGATACTCGCCTATAGGTCACGTAAACTAAAGCTCTATATTGCTAATCTAACCCATCTCATGCATATTTCATTTGATTCCCAACTTCAGTACAGTAATGATCGTAACATCTTGCATTCTGCTTATTCTCTGAAATATCTCGAAGCAATAGATATCAGTTCTGAAGACGATGTTATTTTCTAAACATTTCAACCAGACTCAAACCAATAGATATCACCAGAATAACAAGTACCAACCGCACTGCGACAGCTTTGCATAATCTTGCGACTTATGCTTTCATAGGGACTGTGGACCCTTCGTATGGAAAACATTTTGAATATGTGAATTGTTTATGAAATTCAATGTAAATGAAAACTCAGACAATATAAACTAAGTATTCCCTACTTATATTAAAAAGCAATGGTTCAATAACTTTTACATGAATTGTGAACAATCTCCAATTCTTTTTTATAACCCGTACTTTGCAGTTTTAAACGGGACATTTTTCTATCCCTGCTTATATTTTTAACCAACTTCAAAAAAAGGAGGAGGTTATCAATTCGGCCGGTATGTTTTTTTTTATGTATGTACACCGATTACTCCGAGGTTTCTGAACCGATTTACGTGATTCTTTTTTTGTTCGATGCGGGATGGTGTCGAATTGGTCCCATAAAAATTTTATTTGGATAGGCCTAGTAGTTTTTATTTTATGAGCATTTTTCTCTGTATTTGTAAATGTTGCAAGTGCAAGTTTGAAGTCGGTTGTTTTTAACGCAGTTATCACTTGTAGATTCAATTCAAAATGTTAGTATACCTCAAAGCTAGATACAATTTCAATTGATGCAAATGTATCACAAAATAACAAGGAACAAAGCCTTCTCTGACAAACAATGTGTAAGCAAATACATACACATAAAGAAAAATCGAAGAAATAACTCGACTTATCGAAGTTCGCCGAAGCGCGCTAGAGGCGATTTGTAAAAACTTTCAAATACTAGGAAATGTTCGCAAACTTGTCCTCTTACTGGCACACTAACAAGCTAGTTCTATATTTTGCGCTCCAGCTGGCTTTTTATAACATTTAAAAAGACCTGCAATTATTTGGTGATAACAAAATTGTATTCTGGTGAGGCCAAAGCAAACAACATTGTCTGCTGGAAAACTTAGAATTATAAACTGAACATTGGTGGCTCCTATTTTGACTAATCAAAAACATATTTTTTTTTTCCACTGAAGAAAATTTCCAAGAGCTAATTTTTACGTAGGTTAATTCATTTATGAAAAAAAAAACCTGTGAAATCTCAGTTTTGTAGATCCGGTCACGGTCGTTTCACGGTTACTTATCAGGCGAAACGATTCTATAATCACACAAAACAAGTTTACTAAAACAACTTACTTCGTATACACATGCTGGAGGGACCTGGTCGCGAGCCACTGCCGCAGCACCAACTTCTGCTGCAGCACCTGTGCAGCTCTGCGCAGGCGTTTCTCTTCCGCCGCCGGCAGCTCTGGTAGCCTGTCCAGGTGCTCTGGGGACGCACAGCCTGATAGTGTGGATATTCCTGGAACAAAATTTGCACTACTGATTCCAAGGATCAAGTCTAATAGGAAGGACTAAACTTCAACATTTTTTCATTCAACAAGACTTTTTATTGGCTTCTGAATCATCAAAGTACGTAATAAAACATTTACCACAGGTTCGGAAAGCAGTTTCTACATGAAGAGCCTACAAGAAACTCTCTAATGTAAAATAATAATCACAGATAATAATAACATGTTGTTATTATTCTAATTACCTGCAGAAATAATGATACTCAAAACGTGAAAGTTGAGTTATAGGGCGGAAAGATTCTTTCGAGTGAGTGTAACAAATACATTATTCAGAACGAGAGGCTTCTTCCGAAGTAATTAAAAAGGTGCCCACAACATTTCAAAAACCCTACCCAGCACCAGAGCTTTGTAAATATTATTAAACGAAAACCAATAGCATTAATTCAATTTAATATCGCAAGTTGGCGCTGCGTCAAGAAGAAAAGGGAATCCATTTTTCAATGGGACTTTTAAAAGCATTACATCATAGCCACGAACAGATTGAGAATTCTTGTTTTATTTTCACTGAAAATATTTTCATTTTTTAATATCTTAAGCTTTATAGACGACCATTATAATAGAAGAAATTGAAATCACCGCACCGAGGGGGATTTCTCGGCCCTGTGACAATAGTCTACCTATATAAGTTATTAAAGTTGGCAACTCTATTTGAATTTGTAATAACTTCTGTGTAATATATTAATATACTATTGGCTTTTTACGGCTAGATAAAAAATTGCAGACATGATATTTGTTCATACTTCCATCAAGTTCGATTTTGTTTTTTGATCGGACTATAACTAACTTGAAGGTCAAGGTAAAGAATGTCAATTATGTTTAAGTATTGTTTCGGAAAGCTTTTGTTTTGTGTTACATAAATAAATTCAAGTAATGTCTGAAACGTAACGAAAAAAAATTCGTTTCTACTTTTCCTCAATGAATCAATTATATTTGCTATACCACATATTGATAAACCACATTGAAATGGAACATAAAATATTAAATGATAATTTTCTTTTACTAATGAATATAAAATTATTTCAAAATGCCATATAAACAATTTATTTAGTATACATTCGTTGCATCTTTTGTGTCTCCCACCAAATCGATAAAAATATCATGATTTTACTCAAAGTCTAGCACACTATACAAACAATAGACCAAGACACTTATCCGCATTACTTTGTTGATAGACGGTTGCTAAGCAACGGCAGCCAAGGCTGTTCTACTTATCTAACCTCCACATTTAACCATTTCAGACGCTCAACCAACTTATGAAAGTAGGGTACTTTACAGTCATTTCGCCTGCAATTTGTAGCAATTCTGAGACAATTTGTAACTCTATTACCGCAGACTATGCTTTACGTATAGTGATGTCAAATGACGCATATAAGAACTGTGATTAAATACTGTGATAGGTAGAACTTCTATAGATCTGAGAACCAATAAAGTATTGTCAAAAGTCAATAAGCAAAATAGATTTAAAACTTTTGGCACACAAAAGAAAGGCACTTTAAGCATGAGCCAAATCGTGTTATATCATAAGCTTGGCTTTTTTGACAGGTATTTTTTTCAGAAAGAAAGAAAATGTAAACTTTTCGGACTTTCAGTTTTCATCTAAAATAATCGCAGCACAATTCCAATAATCAAACAACAAATCCCAATTTAAAAACCGCAATCTATAATAATTTTCATATGAAAATGCATGCAGCCTCCACCATTCCAATTTTGAATTTACAATTCAATCTGAAGTTCGCGCCAATAAAATCTAGGTAAATAAAAATTTCACAAAATTTTCTGAACATCAACAAATATGGACGCCCGGGGCGTTGTCGTGGTATCCGGGACATGGCATACAGTATGAAATGTCATGAATACATACGTTATAAAGATCCAACGCAATCGTAGTAGGTAATATTGATAAGATTGGATAATACGCGAGGATTAATTTGTATAGATTACTTACTACAATACAGTGAGGTATTATATATTTCGATGGAAAAATACACTTAATTAACAAACCAAAGTGCTTCTTAAAGAATAAACTTACGAAAGCAGAAAGTCACGCCAGACATTTCTGTATTTCCCCATCTTACTTTTGTTTCCTCAATCTCAATTGTATTGTTTCAAAGAAAAGCCATTTTAATCAACTTGTACGTAATTATGAACACAATACATTTTATTTCGAAATAAACTCTTATTAATATGTACTCGAGGTAAAGAAATTCGCACACCCTGTACATTTTAAATGTGGTTGCCGAGTAGGCCTGAATAAATTACAATAGATATTATCAAAATAACACATTATACGAGCAGAACTCAGTGAAAGAATAGAATCAGTCATACAAACCCATTTCAGAAACTGTACTTTAGAATTGTAAAATTTTATAAATTAATGACATGAAATTTCGAAGTAAGACTACATCTATCTAAAATTTTCTCACGACGACAGTTTTTTTATATATTCTGTTACCTATAATATTGGTCTCTTACAAACAAGCAAGGGGTTTTTTTAAGTGGTTCCCCACCATATTGCATAGATACCCACGGCACGGAAGGATAGGAATAGATACCTACTATTTCTTTGTGCTCCTTCCTTACTACTTCCATCATAATTTAAACAAAATCAGACGAAATTTACAAAGCTCTGACCTCACAAGTCACCGGGTGTTACAAAGTGACTTTTTACAACTTTCCACTGGTTTCTCGCGTGCTGTCACGCGAGCCTTCCTGCAAAGCTCCACTATGGCCTTGCGGTAGTATTGACTGACGACCATACGTGAAAAACATTATTTAATTATGAAAAGAAAACTATAAATTCTATTAAAAGTGATATAAGAATGCAGAGGAGCTTTCGAAGTGTGGGCTGGCAACGTAATTATTTATATGATACTTAAATCTAGGTATATATAATATTTATATGCTGACTAGAAATATTTTTTGCTAGTTCGATTGGTTGTTAACTAGCACCACCCATAAACTCGGAAACTATTGAAACAATTTTTCAACATCAATCACCAATAGACACACATTATGCTAAAGCAGGCATTTTTAGGGTTCCGTAGCCAAAATGGCAAAAACGGAACCCTTATAGTTTCGTCATGTCCGTCTGTCCGTCTGTCCGTCTGTCCGTCTGTCACAGCCGATTTACTCGGAAACTATAAGTACTACAGTGATGAAATTTGATGGGAATATGTGTTGTATGAACCGCTACAAAAATATGACACTAAATAGTAAAAAAAAGAATTGGGGGTGGGGCCCCCCATACATGTAACTGAGGGATGAAATTTTTTTTTTCGATGTACATACCCGTGTGGGGTATCAATGGAAAGGTCTTTTAAAATGATATAAAGTTTTCTAAAAAACATTTTTCTTAAAGTGAACGGTTTTTGAGATATCAGCTCTCAAAGTCGTAAAAAGTATGTCCCCCCCCCTCTATTTTTATAACTACGGGGTATAAAATTCTAAAAAAAATAGAGGTGATGCATGCTAATTAACTCTTTCAACGATTTTTGGTTTGATCAAAGTATCTCTTATAGTTTTTGAGATAGGTTGATTTAACTGTAATTTATTATATTTGCTGCTACGGAACCCTTTGTGCGCGAGCCCGACTCGCACTTGGCCGGTTTTTGTTAATATCTCGGCTCTATCCGGATTTAAATTAGACATTAAACACTGGTTTGGTTCCTTTGCATATTCAAATAAGCCTGTATAAAGTACTCAATCACGTCGCATAATTCAGTCACGCATCCCTTTAAATCATCGCTCTCTAAAGATAGACATTATTTTCATACAAATTGTGACATTTGCTCCACAGTTCCATATTTTATAGAATGATTTTCAGAAATCTATATTGGGTAATATGAATAAATATATAGCGTATGGAAATTATAACTTCAATCAATAAGTATTCATATCAATCATCTCTCACTCGATCTAGAAGAAATGAAATGTAAGGAAAGACGTGTAAGAAGTAAATATGTAAATCCGAGCAGCATTTGACATTATAACCACTTAACAAGTCACATGACCTTTGCTCTTAATATATTTGTGTGAAATCTTGAAATAGATACATTTGTGAACAAATGCAAGAAGCACGACAAAATAAAACAACAATCTTCTGTTATAAATACTACACGGTTTTTTAGTCAAATAACAATTCTAGTGGCGCTGGCTGGAGAATGGGCGCTTTTGCGTCGACTTGAGGAAAAGCCCTTGAGATCTCTTAAATGTTTGCTTTTGTTATTTGTTGCTATACGTGTATTTGTTTAGAACACGTCTTCATATATTTTTCCTCCAGTTTTGTATCATATTTAAAAGTTAATACATATCTAAGCGTTTGTGGTTTCTATTAGGTACTTTTGAAGAAATCTCTTTAAATTATATGCAAATTTTATGATTGTGTCAAACGATAAATTTTCTTGAACTCATCGATAAGTCAAGACGATATTAAACTCAAGTTAAACTCGTACTATCTACAATTTAACTTTTGACAGTTAGTCTCATTCAAACTTTATGTCGGCGATAAGTGGAAATTTTCAAGTACCCGCTTAAATTGCGATTAAAATAGAGATATTTCAACTACATATATTTATATACCTTCATGCCTATCCTATAACCTTAAAGCTTTGAATCTCAATTACCAGGGATAATCTGCAAGGCTGTTTTGTAATGTAGCTTTGTTGTCTATCTATTGGAAGTATGTTGAACATTCAATACGTTGTGAACTTTAATTGGAAGCTGAAGCTGTAATCGATATGTTCTCTTGTAGGTTATTTACAATCGACCCAATTTAGTCGTTCGCTTGTCCCATATTGGATTTTGTAAAGTATTACTCGTTTAACACTTTCAATATTACTTTTGGGCGAAGCATGTTGAACTTACTGAATAATAAATTGGTAATCAGTTGCTTGGAATGAACGGCTTATTACCTCAGTACTTGATTTGAAATTTACTCATAATTATTATCAAAATATTCGAATAGCCTAACTGTTTTCAAATTAAATATTCTTAGACATACATGTTCAGAATTATTTGGACTTGCTTTCAAACTTAAAACTTAACTAGTCGAGATCCTCGATTTTGTTCACACAGAAATCCATACTAATATTATAAATGCGAAAGTAACTCTGTCTGTCTGTCTGTTACTCAATCACGCCTTAACTACTGAACCAATTTGCATGAAATTTGGTATGGAGATATTTTGATACCCGAGAAAGGATATAGGATAGGTTTTATCCCGGAAATCCCACGGGAACGGGAACTATGCGGGTTTTTCTTTGACTGCGCGGGCGATGCCGCGGGTGGAAAGCTAGTATCTTATAAATGTGAAAAGAATTACGTATTTAGGTAGTATATTGATTTATTTACCCCCGAAAAGGAAACAATATCCGGTCTCTTATATGAGATGAAAGAAGCTCAAATACTATGAGTATAGGTAATTGTTACTAGCTTAATAGTTTCCTAGCGTAGGAAGCTAGCCGTCTTCCCTTTAATCACAGATCCAATTTAGATCCAGATTCAAGACAGTCAGAAGACTGATCACCAGAATGTAATGCGAAAAGCAACTCTATAGTAAAGAAATAAATCTGTACCGTATTATATAACTTTCCATACTCTGCCATTTTAATCACACATCAAACTTTTGTCTTTTTTGACTGTACAAAGTTTTTTAATCTATCATCGCTAAGCGAAAAGGCACCTCATTTTCTTTGCGTAAAGCAGAACAGTATTTTATTAAAAATAAATCACAGGCAAACTTAATATATGGGAAAGATGATGCATATATCGTTTTAGAGTTTTCCACGACAGAGCATTTGTTTATATAATACCACTGACTTATTAATATTTTTTACACATTACCTACTTTCCGTTAAATAAAAAAGGACGTGTGTGCTGAGCACAAGTGTCCAAAGTGAAATTTCTTTGGAAAGATTCAAAGATATCAAAATCTTCGCCTTAAATTTTGCATACATTTATAAACGTTCTATTTTTGAATCTGCATTATTTGTCTATTCATCAAAAGTTAATCATAGTCCGTTTAGAAAAAGTTAATCACAGTCCGTTTAGCAGATGCAAACACTAACTAGAACTTTGCTACTTAAATTGTTACTTCAAACCCTGCTCACCAAAAAAGTTTTAAATATAATGAACATGATTTTAAATACTTAAATGATAAATCACTTCCTCCACCGTAAAGGAAACGATCAAACCATCAAATCAACGAGGAAGCTTCCCCTCAACTTTCCTTAACAATGCTTTTGACTTTCCCTTTATGACCGCATATAATCAATCGATGCGACTTGTTGCTCGAATTAGGGCACCGGACCGGGAGCAGCGACCTGCCGCCCTGTTCGATATGCACTGCACTGGAACACGGATCAATGTAACGCGCCTGGATACTTGCAAGGATAATCGCAGCGCCAGATTTTTTTGGAGGTTTATTTATGGTAAAGCAAGAAAAGGAGTAGACACAGGTTTCTCCATAAACACAAGTAGAACTGATTTTTTGGAGGTTTACTTTTATGGTAAAGAAAGAAAAGATTGGCCATCTGGTGTTAAGTGATCCACCACTTGTAACACTGACAATATTACGTGTACCAGAATACCTGTATGTGTATATTGGTGTTACAAATACTCTGCCATTACAGTTCAAGGTCTATCAAAAAATCTTAAAAGTTAATCGCATTTGGATTGCTTTGAAGGAGTGGAGTTTCTTAACGAATCAGACGATAAATGCCAACCATTCAATTATACCGCTTATTAAGCTTAGCAGAATGTCCTTACAAATTGCTGATAATTCAAGTCATCAGCAACCTTAATCGCTGTGAATGCCGATTTTCTTTTGTAGATTGGTAATCCTAACAAAAGAACCACATTAAACAATACATTCGATCCTCAGAGGAAATTCGAAATCGCATTTACTAAAGGCATTCCTATGAGAATTAATGAGCATCTGATAGTAAGCAAAAAAGGTTACTTAAAATATGTTAAGGGTATGATTTTGGTATACACCGATTTATGTACAATAGTCGTTATCCCCAACGAGCTTTCCCATTCAGTCTAAATACGAAGTCAGCTGCCACTCACAATAATAAGGTACTTAAATTTAATAAAATCTTGGATAAGCCAGGTTTCTACTTTCCAGTAATTTTATTACACGAAAGTTGGGAAATGTCGGTTAGGTAGTACATCAAACAATTACCCGTTAATTTGATGGCCCCAGTAAAGATTTAACAAAAAATATATAATATATAATACAACTAATAGTCCATGTAAAATATGCAGAACTAAAGAGATAAACGATTCAAAAGTGGGTGGAAGAAACTAAACTCTTTGATGAACTTAATAATAATGTTGAGCTAAAGTGCACCCACGGTGGCTAGTTTAAATGTTAATTCCATTCAAGACTGGTCTACAAAGAACAATAAATTTATAGTTTACAATTAAAACCTTATCTTTCTACACTCATATACACTGTACCGTTAAAATTCTATTATAATAATCTGTAATAAAAGCAACGTCAATCGAAATTATGCTTTTCCCGAAGCCGAGTACATTCCACCAGAATTGCATCCATGTAACCTAAACGGCACATTGGTTAAATACGAGAGAATTAACAGCCAAACCATGTCTTAACGACCGAATTTCTCACAAGTCAGCGTTAAAAACTTAGGCCCACAAAGAGTAGACGATAAATCCCCGAAGAAACTCGGATTGTCCAACTGCATAGCGCGTTGGAACCGTGCCAACCACCAGTGTTATGTCCCAAACACTCCACTGCAATTGATCACTTGTACTTTTACTTCGAAATGAACGAAGGGTTTTGTGTTCAACAGTCCATAATTCTCCCCCCGTCTATTAACCTCTGCCAACGGTTAATGCTGCGATTTTGCACGGGCAAGCAATTTAAATTCATTCTCAGCAATACAATGTCGATAATGGTAACAATTCTTTGCCAAATTTGATTCTGGTATTGAGTCACTTCATCACGTCATGTAGATTTATTTTTCTTCAGTTAGACTTTTATGGTTATGATATTTTGCGTGAAACTGGGTTAAAGCATGTAAGCAAACGAAAAGTTTATTAAAAACAAAACATTCGATTTTAATTATTTTTCCCCGCAGTATAAAGGAGTAAATGTTTGTCCTACTTTTATACAGAAATGAAGCAATCACGGCATTGTTTGTATACAATAAGTTCAGATGCGGCATAAGGCAAACATTTATCCTGAAAAAATTGGTTTCTTTTGCGAAGACATACAAGATTTTCCATTCTTGTTACCCAACCGAATGAAGCAACGGGTAAAAGCTAGCCCACATCGACTTATGTAACAAAATGTTTCATGCAAGCCATGATTGCTGTAATTAACGTTGAAGGCGCTTTTCATCGCTTAATTACACTAAATTCTATACGACTAGCTAGACGAATTTCTATTTCCATTTCAGTACCAGTAATTTTTAAAATTTAAACAGAAATATACATGAAATTTGAGTTACTTAATTTTCCCGCAGAAATGAAAATGTGCTGGGAATTTCAGGTAATTAAGAACATTGAAATGTTTTCATGTATAAAAAATATTTTATGTAATAAATGGAAATATCAAGAAACGGGAAACGTAACAAAGCGTTAGTCCGTGTCACTGTGAGAATCTTTCAGAACTTAACCTTACTTAAGTTTAGCATAAATTAAATTACCCTCAAAAAGTAAGTTAAAAGTAAAACCGTTCTCTCGCGATGAGAGCTTGCAATAGAGACCTACTTGACCCCACTCAATTCCACTTGAAAACTACTTTTTCTAGTTTTTTGCCACCTACAAGTGAAGCTCGGTGTTTTTAATTTGATTTTAATACTTTTTTAAGCGCAAACTTGAGAACTTGTACTCAAGCAAATATAGCTTTTGAATAGAAAATTTGAAATGACGATTGTTCGAAGCAACCATGGACCACTCAGTCTGTCGTATTTATTTTTCGTTTGTTTACATATAATAATCGTTTATTAGCTTAATTCCATAATGACTTAAACTATACATAAGTATATCCTTAATTACCTGAAAACTGCGATACACTGGACAGTAACGATAGCCCTGAGTGTCGACTGTGCGAAGGGTGAACCATTCCGATAGAGCATATTTCCGAATCCTCAAATTGCCACATTTTGTAGTTTTGTATCAACACAAAAGGGTATCAATGCCCCGAAAAGGTTCAGCTACCTTTATCGTCTAAACAAAACGTTTACAAGATTTTTATCATTCAGTTCGTATAATTGTTATGTTTGGGTATTACGAGTTGTTTTTAATACAAAAGAATTAATAACGGTCATATTTAATGATGTAGAGACGTGAATCGCGGAGGGACGTGCGCTCGCCGCGGCGGTCGGGTCGCGACTGGGCGGGCGGGTACTTGCCAACCCCCTCTTATTTTTGTTTGGGGGTTTGTGGTTGTGGGTGGTGGGTGACGTCATGCTAAAGCTTCATCCTGTAATAATGCGCAACGACCGGTTTCGCAGGCACGTAAATCGCTATGGAATATTGATAAAAATAATAAAAGCTTGCAGTATCGAATCTTGGACAGGATTTTCTGACACATTATTAAACACAATACACAGTAGACATAGCTTATGCAGACTGCTTCATACGAAATTGATCGCATCCGCGTAACTTGCTTTGAAGAGTTAAATATTCCAACACATCTTATCTCTCATTATAATTTTTTTTTTCAATTTTAATCTGAAACATGTGAGCATGAACTTTAGTTCCAAGTTCACTGTAGTAATTTCCCATTGATTGACTCAAAGGTCATAGGGGAGCCACTGAAAACCGGTGCCACATCTATTGGCTGGAATGGCTTACCCCTTTCACTTACTTTTTTAATTATTGTTTAACAAACAAGTGTTGCCATTAAATAGTTTCATTTTTTTTCCTTCACATATTTTACATGCCTTTGCATTTTGATGATGTCTCAGTTTACATATTTGAAAAAAACACCTTTAATAAGCTATTTAATGCAATAAAGATAAATATTTAAATGTTTCATTTATGTGGAAGGGATTTGTCAGAGATAAAATAAGGATCTATAAATAAAGGGTCATAACAATTTGACATTGTTTTTTAAAGTACCAAAGTACAAAATGGTTGGTTGGTTGAAATTTAAATTTCAACCAACAAACATAATTTCATACTTTATAAATCATGATTCTAATATGTAAAACATTTTAATTTTTATTACGCTTAACTCTTTAAAATTGTTATATTGACATAATAATAAAAACTAGTGTCTCAACAAGTTTGTCATGTATGTAAAATTATCTACTTATTTAAATAAAAACTTTACTATAATTATAATGGATTGATTTGATTCGATCATTGAGCATATTGTTAAATAACATATTTAACAATTTCCAATTGAACTGTAGAAAAATAAGCGTTATGCATTTACTTAAGGGCTAGCCTTAACTTTCTAGGCTATGACAAGATGTTAAATATATTTATTAAAATCTCTTTAGTAAATATATATTTCTCTGTTTTTATTTGTTATTTTATAATGACCATTTAAAAAGGGGCAAAGTGTTACTTGTTTGGGATTGTCCAAATAAAAATATGAGAGGGACTTATCTATGAAGCCGACCCTTGTTAATTACCCTTTTAGCCTTGAGTGAACCCTCTGGGCACTGACCCATAAATAAAAAATTAAAAACGACATGGTAATAGGTAGTTACTGCACCTATTTTCTACATTAGAAATTAACTTTACTAATACATACAACAAAACTACAAAAAAAAATTATTAAATGATTTCTCAACACAATATATTGTTATGGTAACAAAATTAATAAATTGGTGGCTTTTATCGAAAATTTTAAACCCTCTCTTTTTTAGCTCTTGTGTGCAGTATTTTTATAATAAGTGTCATACCTTTCATAAACTAGCGTGAACGCAAAAAGCGTTTTCATGGAAATGCTAAATGAAATGATGAGTATTTAAAATAAATTTATGTCGTAAATGTATCGAAATATAATTAAATACTGCCGAGTACTAGTTTAGTGAGTGAATTTACTTACCATAATCTCTAAACAATTTCTTATATTCCCCCAAATCACTTTGCTCGAGCCACTCGTCAACTTGCGCACTTTCTTCAATTAAATCAGTCAAAATATCCCTCTTTCCGATAACTATCGCATAAATTACTAATAACATAAACGTTAAAGTTCCTAAATATTGCCTAAACATATTTGTCACATTTATTCATAATATTTGAATTATTATGAAAACAAACACACACACATACACGCCCCCATCGCAGGTCCAATTTTGACCGTATTGACATGACGTTTGACATTTTGCTCAATATTTTGATTCGCAAATTTACGTTCCATTATACATTGTGTTATACATTTTGAAGCCATAATTACATAGGTATCCATGCATTCAAATACACCTAAATTATTAACCTTCGTCAGTGTTAGCACTAATGAAGGTTAAAAGCGATTATTTTAATTTGTATTTAAAATTATAATATTATATATACCGTGTATATACCTACCTATGTTAAAGTTGTTGTAAGTACTGCTACTAATACAGTACTTACAGATTTTATCTTATAATGTATCCGTTGAATGACGGATAAACATGCTGTACATGCTTATAATAATGTAGGTATCTTAACACCTATGTGTTGGTATATTGCTCTAAGACTAAGATGTATATTAGCTAGTTCAATAAAGAAACGAATCTTCAATGGCGGCCAAAGCTGACTTTGACAGATGGTAGGATCAGCAAAAAAGAAAATAAAAATAACGTAAATTGATAATTATTTTATTAATTATTTCAAATTGTTTGTTGACAAACTTTTTTGTTATTGTATTTGTGTATTTATATGAATTATCATATTTACGTATACAGAATGTAATAAAATCCCCATAATACTTGTAATAAGCCCATAAAACTGAACAACTTTTCCCAAAGAACATATTTTGTCAAATTCCAATAAAACATTATTTACTTTCGCAAATGCATAATTGTCATTGTAAATTTATGATAAAAACTATTATAGGGAAAATCAAATACATTTTAGTGATTTTATTTTTCCCTTTTTTTTTGCATACCGTACGGCCGTGTGTGAGCGAGAGGGAATGATAAGCGCCGCCATTGAAGATTCGTTTCTTTAAAGAACTGACTAATACCATGTTTACTTGCAAATAAACGATTTATTTAATTATAAAAAAAATGATTATTACTAGAATCATACTTACTTTCTACTATTATTTTTAATAAATTTAAATATCATTACAGCATCATACATGTAAAATTTATTTCATCACTAATTATATTATACTAGCGACCCGCCCGCCGCGGCCGCTTCGCCCGCTTTGTATAGTTTAAACTTTAAACTATAGACCACCCATTAAAATATGATGTATGTAGGTACTAAAATATTCCTCGAAATATTATTTAATATGAATAAATTACTAATTTTCTCTTATATCGTGCTTATATCCATCTTAAGTTTGTGATGTATAAAATCCACATAAAATCCATATAAAATCATAATCATTTTATCATGCTTGATAGCCCCTTGACCTTGGCAATAATGATAGTAAATATCTGTATTTTGTAAACAAGATTCACCTGACTAGTGTTGCAAAACATAATTTTATGTATCTAACAAACTAAGTAGGTAAATACCAAATACACTTTTACCACGTTTCTTATTTCCTCAACATTTGTACTGTATACCGCTGTATATAGCAGTGGCGCGCGATTTCACCCGCGGGCGAACCCGAGGGTTAGCAAGTACATATTTCTATAGCTTTAAAGTTATTCTGCAAGCTACATCCCTGCCAAGTATTATCAAAATCAGTTAAGTGGTTACAGGTTTTCCTGTGAAACAGTAATAAGTAACAGTAACAGTAATATAACAAACACCCATACTCACACACTTTCAAATTTATAATATTAGTAGGATGGGTTGACACAATAAAACAACAAAATCAAACTATACATATACACTTTAATAAACATATCACAAGGGGTGCTTCAAAGTCTAAAGAAGGCTAATAAAGCGGGGAGTGATCAATTCACTGAGATAGAATCAAGTTTACTTCTTCAACTTAAGTTTATCAGCTAGGGAGCAAGACAGGCCAGTGCCATCTGGCTCAACATTCAATTCCTCCACAGTGCTATCATTGATAACCATAGAGAATCGCTTAGAGCGAAGACCGCCAAGTGGTGGCAGGTTTACGCCGAGATCCAAGGCTTTGATGAAGTTGCCTGATGGGTCAGCTAGCATGCGCACCTAAAGATAGATATGCAATTAAATATATGTAACAATTTGTTAGTTTACTAGATTTTTGGTGTTATAACAAATTTATTTATCCCAATTTTGGCTGCTTTGGTCTTCTCTTGGTAATAATAGGTACAAATGAATAGTAAATGGTTTTGATACAAAATAAAATCATTTTTTTAACCTTTGTTCATGTTAAACTATTAAAACAATAACAACAAGAGAAAAATACCTATGTAAGATTAATTATGTACCTAAATAGTGTAATTATGTATAGCATTTAATTAACAATGCACAAAGGTGAAGGTCAATTAACACAGTGGCATGGAAACAGAAAATTATTATTCCTGTTAGAATGGAGGTAGTCAAATATCTATTTCAGAAAAAAAAATTAGAGCCAACATGGAATTCTTTGCTTTATATTTTATAATTATGGGTTACATTGATTGTGTCTTTGTTAATAATTATTGTTCAAATCTTTATTCCTACCTTTCCTTTTGTGTTGTGTTGATTGCCCCATGCTCCCATCACATAGGGATCATTCACGGACACGCAAACAATCTCCGATACACCTTCCGATTTCAGCTTGTCGGCGCTCTCCACGTAACCTGGCAAATGAGTTTTGGAACATCCCGGTGTAAATGCGCCAGGAACAGCGAAAAGGACGACCTTCTTTCCGGCTGTCAAGTCGCAAATATTCACTTTGTTCGCCGGCGAATCTTCAAACAAATCAACTGCCGGCAGCTTATCACCAACCTTAAATTATAGGGATAGTTTAGCCGGCAGTTATGTAATTGTATCTAAAAGCCTAAATAAGCCTTCTCACCTTTATCGGAGCCATTACTATTCTTGTCGTGTGCACTGCTCTACAAGACGCTTGCTTAGCGAATGTAGAAACCTTGGTAGAAACACTTTTAACGATCGACGCGGCCGTGGGAAACATTTGTAGTGGTCAACTATATTACTTGCTCTGTGGTGGTCAAGCAAATATATTATGTTTTTTGTATTATCTTTGATTTATTTTGTGGCCTTCGACTTAATTTATTTAATCTACCTAGGTCAAAGACAGATTAAAAACAAAATGTGTCAAAAACTTTCAGTTGTCAAATGCGTCTCAATTTACAGCATGTTCATTATGTACCTATGTATAATACAAAAGTGCGAATAAAAATTATGTAGTCTATTTTCAGCACAAAATTTATGTGTTTTAATAATTTTGGTGGATTATCTAGCTATCTAAATGATACCTTGACAATAACAATACATGCTCTGTTTTAGTTTTGCATAATTTTTATTATCTGTAACGAAGTTCGTTCATGTTCATATTATATTTGATTGACGTTGTAACTTGTTTGATTCAATTCGTCTTTCGAGCATATTTCCATATTTCTACGTAAAAATATGTTATTGAGTGGTTTATTTATTACAACAGAGAAATATTAGGATTTTCTCTTGGATATAATATTGTACAAAATGGAGCCTCCATCAATGGACACGATATACCAGGCCATCAGCGCCTTGTATGATAATGATAATACAAGTGAAAAAGAAAAGGCATCGCTCTGGCTGGAAGAAGTGCAAAAATCTGTAAGTATTTAGTTTTTTTTAATCGCTGTTAATATACTTAACTACAAATCGAGCGCTACAAAAAAAAATTATAACCAAATCCATTATAAATTTCAGATTCATTCATGGAAAGTAGCTGATGAGCTTTTACAACAGAAAAAGAATGTGCAATCGTGTTATTTCGCTGCACAAACTATGAGATCTAAAGTGCAACATAATCTATCTGAACTGCCAGAAGATGCCATAATATCCCTTAGAGATTCACTTGTGTCTCATTTGGAAACTGTGTCTCCTGATGTCAGTTCTGCTATATTGACGCAACTCTCCTTAGCTCTAGCAGATTTAGCTCTACAAATGCCAAACTGGAAAAATTGTGTTAGTGACCTCATTAAACTATTTTCAAATAAAAATAACTTTGCTCTGCTAGAAATATTGACTGTTTTACCTCAAGAAATTGATTCGTCAAACTTAAAACTAGGTGAAAATCGTCGCGAGGAAATTAAAACTGAGCTGCGAGGGAATTCGCAGATAGTGGTCATGTTTCTTAAAGAGTGTATATCTAGCTCACATAACTCTAATGTAGCGTTAAAAATAATTAGGTGTATGACCTCATGGTTGCAAGTGAAAGCTATAAACATACAAGAGTTGCCACAAAATCCTGTTATAGGTCTATGTTTACAAGTGTTAAGAGACTATACAACTATTTACCTGTTACACGACGCTGCAACGGATTGTATATGTGCGATATTACATTGTTTAGAGGAGAATAACAATAATGATGATGTGGAAAGGTTAATGTTTGATAGTGTATCGGCTTTGGAAGAGAGCTATCATCTCGCGGTAGCTCATGAAGAGGAAGAGAAGGCAGCTAACTTTGCAAGACTGTTCACTGAACTCGGAGAAACATTTTTAGAGAAGATAATTGTCAGCACTTCTAATGGGATGGTGCATTTTGCAATGAGATCCTTAGAATTAGCCCTTGTGTGCGTTGGCCACCATGACTATGATGTAAGTACAGTTATTTTGTTCTAGTACATGTAACATGTAACAAATGAGCTGCATAGACTGTACCAAATTGTATTAGAGTGAAACAAAAATATTAGAAAAATGTATACCTACTATAAAGTGTAAGTAATATGTAATTTCTAGGTAGCGGAAATCACATTCAACCTATGGTACCGTTTATCAGAAGAAGTATATCAGAGGGATTACCAGCCACTGACGGATGCTTTCAAACCTCACATAGAGAGGCTGATTGAGGCCCTCGCTCGGCACTGCCAGTGTGAACCTGATGATACTAACCTGCCGGAAGAAGGTGATGAATTCTATGTGAGTATTCTTAAAAATATCTATAAAGTTATTTATGTCATTTTTTCATAATTTATGAATGATGGTCTGAATGCGAAAGTTATGAGAATTAATTTTAATTTTTAACAACTAATTTATTCAATTTAAATTTAAATAGATACATTAATTTCCTCATTTTTGTCTGTACTATGAAGGAATGTATGTATATATGAATACAATATAAGTAAAATCTATATTAACTTTAGATAAAAAGTGTCTTAATAATTATTTTATACCCATTAAAAATATATAAAATAAACATAATAATTATTATATTTGGACAAATTTAATAGTTTAAATTAAATTTAAAGTTAAATCTAACATCAAGAATAGAAATACAGACACACAGTTTATGGTCTAAAATGCTCTAAAATGGAAATAATTTTCGAAATTAACCTTAGTTCACAATTACCCCTATGTAATGTGCATGTGGGAGTACACTGTTGCATGATACTGATTGGATAATACAGTTTTAACACCTTCATACAAGACTGACACATTTTAGTTGCATAACTGTATAAATGGTGTTTAGGGTACCATTGGAATTTATCGTTTTGCATAGAACAAAATACTTATAAAATACTATTAAATACTAGCTGCGCTCCGCGGTTTAACCCGCGTGGCTCTGCTCCTGTTAGTCTTAGTGTGATGATTTATAGCCTATAGCCTTCCTCGATGAATGGGCTATCTAACACCGAAAGAATTTTTCAAATCGGATCAGTAGTTCCTGAGATTAGTGCATTAAAACAAACAAACTCTTTAGCTTTATAATATTAGTATAGATTTATATTATATGTTTTTTTATAGTTTTATATTATACAGATGACAGATATATGTTTTCGTAAGAAAAAGTTCACAGGGCAAACATAATTTATGCAGCAATACTTGCTATTAATATCATTGTCAACAATCTCCAAAAACTGATGACCTATATGGAGATGAGATAGTTTTATTTGTCTGATCCTCCTATCAATATAAGTACCTATTCTTAAGTTATGAAAAAACTTGCTTGCTCTGCCATAAACAAAAAAATAAACAAATGTTTGTATACAGTATATCAAATTGATTTTATTTGTAGACTTTAACAAATGTTATAGTTACTTTTATATAACACCTGATTCAGAATGGCTATTTTACAGAGTAGAATCAAGTTGTTGGCTTAACCTGGGCAGTATTTTTTATAGTTTTACAATCCATATTTTTTTTCGTTTTTTATCCTAATCCAAACCAAAACCAAAAAACCATTAAAATAGTTTAGTCTTGAGCATTTGGCAAGGGCTTTCCCTCAATAATGTTAATTAAAATATTTGCATTTAAACGCCGAGTTTTTCTATTTCTTCACTAATGTAACTAATTATGTTAAATTTTTTTGCTAATTGTTTCCACATTGACACACATCATAAAACATTGTATTGGAAGTTGCAATTAGCCACATTTGAATCACAAATTTAAGTAATTGCTTTAATTTCCATGTTTGAAGATTGATGTTGGTGTAACTTAATTGTAATATTTTTTTTTTGAGGATATACTATCTCATAATACAACTTTTACAAATGCAAATGGTTTACTTACATCTACATCTACTATATAAAAATAAGTCGGGTTTTCCTTCCTGACGCTATAACTCCAGAACGCACGAACCGATTTCCACGGTTTTGCATTCGTTGGAAAGGTCTCGGGTTCCGTGAGGTTTATAGCAAAGAAAAAGTGTCTCTGGTGGCGAAACGGAGTTCGCCCGGTTTGCTAGTAAATAATAAATATTTCATTTATATTTGTTTTCATTTAAATTACTACTTGAAAAGAGGAAATGTTTGAGTTGAATAAGTATTTTTTTTTTTGACGTGATAACGTGTTTAAAATCGTTTTAGTCGGGTGACATGTTCAGAAACTTGTGTCACACCAAAACCTCACGAGCGCGATCGCAGGTATAACGAGAGAGAGACGGACCGATCTCCCGTCTCATCTCGAGCGCTGCCACTGCATTATGTTATCACGTAAACATCTCGATCGTAAACCTACTTTACAAACAACCAATTTTTTTTTTCATTTCCATGTTCATTTAATCTATCTGATGTCACAGATATATTTGAACGTAATCTACTCAGGAATTCCGAGTGAAAGTGATGGAGCTGATAAAGGACGTGGTGTTCATCGTGGGCTCGGGCGCGGTGTTTCGGCAGATGTTCGCCACGCTGCAGGCCGATCTGCCCTGGGAGCAGACGGAGGCTGCTCTGTTTATTATGCAAGCGGTCGCTAAGAATATTCTTCCGTGAGTTGGTTTTTGATGATGTTTTTTTCACTTGATTTGAAAATTTTCTTTTGTTATTCATTTGAAAAGGTTTTCTTTTATAATTATATTTGTATAATTATTTTTTCCAAATTTTGTCCTTGGTCCACAGAATCTGCAACTTGTAGCCATTTAAGTATGGAAATATGGAATTTTATTATTCTTGATTGTGTTTTTCCGGTCATATCTGTCAGGGAGGAGTACGAGTACGTGCCGAAGGTGGTGGAGGCGATCCTGTCGATGCCGGAGGGCTCGCACCTGGCGGTGCGGCACACGTGCCTGCAGCTGCTGGGCGAGCTGTGCGAGTGGGTGGAGCGCCACCCGCAGTGCCTGGAGCCCTGCCTGCGCTTCCTCGTGC
>CAJQZM010041316.1:17490-69514 GCA_907164665.1 Colias nastes | reverse complement strand
TAGGGGAATCAACACACAAAAATCCAGGTCTGGTCAAATACATACAGGTAGCTTTGCGCTAGCTCTCTAGCTATTACTTCTTATGGAGAGAAAACGTAAACATGTACCACGGGCGAAGCCGGGGCGGACCGCTAGTAAATAATAAAATAATAAATAGTGTATTAGATTTGTTATTGTATCTTGTATACCTACGAATAATTATTCTTACGTCTTGTTGGGAAATGTTCAAATACCTACCTATTGAAATAATTTACTGTTACAAATCATTAGTGTTATTAGTTTTGAGTGAATAGGCATGGATCAGAAATTCAGAATATAATATGCTACTAACTACTCAAATACATACATGTTTACACAACAAACACCACTGACCTCTATAACTATAAGTTATAGAGGTCAGTGACCGTCAGTGACAAACACTATGGATACCTACGCTCGCGAATGCAAATTCGGTGATTTACTAATTATTGATACCTAGTCATTGAATTCGTTTTGAAATAGCCTGTACTTTGTAATTTTTAGACATTTATAAAATGTGGTGCTCATTTTTTTGTAATAAATCATCCCGAACGCTATTGTATTTTCGTTGTTTTATTTCAAGTGAACACCTATACAATTTTGTCACGAGCCGCCTCTGGCCTCTGGGTGAAATAAACAAGTCAAATGATTTTTGTTCTAATTGTATTTTGGTAGTAGTTTGTTTAGAATTTACATTACCATTGTTTAATTTTTACCTACTATATTTTACTAAAAGTCGAGTGCGTCGAAATCGTAAATATCTTTTTCACCTTCCTGGTTTTTTTCCATAGTAAATAGTGTTTTAGATTTGTTGTTGTATGAATAATTATTCTTAGCATAATATTATATCATAGGTATATGCTACTTCAAATACATGTTTTGATAAAAAAAACAATAGTGTAATGTAATAAAATAAAACTGCGTTTTATTGTAATCAATTTTGACATTATTTATTTCCCAAAATTACAACAAAATAGTTTACGCCAACAAATATAACTTTTATTTTTATAACAATCCTACTTGTTTTACATTCACGCCATCTAGACTTAAATCTTTATCATTTTTGTATACGTCTGTGTGTGTAAACGACCCTGTATGCAATGACAGATGTTATAATGCATTTTTTTACCGAATTGGGTGGATTTTAAGGCAATGATATGACATATTTCAATAAAATATAATATTCAGTAACCGCCATGACTATTCCTACGACCTTAATCTTTTCCAATTACGCAAAAACTCAAATAAACTAGAAATGTAGAATTCAGCGCCATCTAGCGGGACATTGGCTGGGAACAGATCGTAGCAATCACCTTAAATCGCTAAAAGCTACCAATGTCAAGTACTTAGGGGGCGTCCATAAATTACGTGAGGTGTTTTTTTAAATTTTCTACCCCTCCCTCCCCCCCTGGTGAGATGTCGTGAGATTTTATTCAACCCCCTCCCCCATCACCGAATCTCACGTGAGATTTTTCAAAATGTGAGTTTCTTACGTAAACGCGTTGGATTGTTATTGTAAAAAGAAAAAAACAAATTTGCATAGTGCTTTTATTTACGACTAGTTAAGACTAGTAATCAATATTGCTGAGAGTTTAATTATAAGTGTAATAAAAATTTAACAATAGAATACTTAAATCGTAAATACTGTAATTAAAAGCGTTCGGCTGACAGTGGCGCGAAAACAAAGGACGGGCTACACTGTACCGTAAATTCAGATTAAATTGAGCTATTTGGTATAAAACAAATATGGTGGTTTGACAGTCAGTAAATGTATAACGTCGAAGTATGAATAAAATTATTTTTTTTCGAACGAATTAGTAAATGATCTTAATCGTACTACGATTACGCATCTTAAGCATGTACAATCTGGATTAAATAGACCAAAATAGTATAATTTGTTTTTGTTTCAATCAGAAAAAAAATTGCGTGATATTTGCCGAGACCCCCCCTCTCAACGTAAGATTAGATGAGATTTGACTCGACCCCCTCCCCCCCTTAAACACCTCACGTAATTTATGGACAACCCCTTATTTTCATCACGATATTTCGGGGGTAGTTATAACTTCGATACATTGTTCTATAGAAACATTGGTTACCTTTTAAACAAGTGAAATGTATCCCCTTATGACGTATGGAAGGATTTCACATCTATTTCGGTAAGTATACTAATTTTCTGAACCTTTATACCGTATTTTTATCTATATCTATACTAATAAAGAGGAAAGGTTTGTATGTATGTATGGTTTTCACGCATAAACTACTGGACCGATTTTGATGAAATTTGGCACAGATAATCTTTAGACCCTGAGAAAGAACATAGGCTGCCTTTTATTGCGAAATATGTACCACGGGCGAAGCCGGGGCGGACCGCTAGTTATTTTATACTTTTTAAATGCTATAGTAGTGTCGTATGTCTCTTTATTATATCATTATTTTTCGTGTACATTTTGTCATCAAGTTTTCTTGCTGTTAAAAGTTGTACAAATACAAGTAGCTACCTACTTATTACTTAAGTTACATGTAACAAAAATGAACCGAGAATTCTATTTACTACCTGACGTTCCACATTATAACCACTGCAATATAACCATAGCAAAGTAAAACAACCACATACTCAATACCAACATAACCGCAGGTTAACTTAAAGAAAATTAAAATGGCGCAGATATTAAAATACATATATATATATTTTTCCATTCACTAGATCCCATCAGCACATGCATTACGCTTTACATTAAAAACTTCATTATATAAATGTACCTTTACATTACAGTTATACTGGAAAATTATTCTTCGCAAATACGTTGGTTTTTTTTTCTTCTATATTCCTATTTGAGTAACAGTTTTTAATAGTTTTGAGTGCGACTTTGTTTAGAAACATATTATGTACGTAACGAATAAATTTTTTTCGAGTACCTTTATTATGATTGACTAATTAATCTATACTATATATTTTTTTTTAATATTAGTTATAAAGCTGAAGAATTTGTTTTTTGAACGCGCTAATCTCAGGAACTACTGTTCTGATTTGAAAAATTCTTTCGGTGTTAGATAGCCCATTTATCGAGGAAAGCCATAGGCTAAGACCAACAGGAGCTGAGCATTGCGGATAAAACCGCGAGGCGCAGCGTATTTTATTACTAGCTGTCCCGGCAAACGGTCTTTCTTAATTCTTATCACTTAGGGGGATTCAAAATAGATGCTGTCCGATTCTCAGACTTACCTACCTCACACAAATTTCATGAACTGATTGTCCATTCGTTTCGAAGGAGTAGGATAATTATCATTGTGACACGAGACTCCCTACTAATGTTATAAATGCGAAAGTAACTCTGTCTGTCTGTCTGTCTGTTACGCTTTCCCGCTTAAACCTCTCAACCGATTTTGATGAAATTTGGCACAGACAATCTTTAGACCCTGAAAAAGAACATATAGGCTACCTTTTATTGCGAAATATGTACCACGAGCGAAGCCGGGGCGGACCGCTAGTTTTATATATCTAGAGAAGTCATAGATAGAAGATAGAGATAGAAACTCAATCTCACTCTCCCCTTAAAGACGAATGTAACGACACTCATGCTAAAATCCATCAAAAAGTTCACACTACAGAGCCTTCCAAAGAGATATACATTTAAAATTTTAAACACGCGAAATTTATGCCCCTTCTGTAACATTTCCATGATTCGAATGTATAGATAGACAAATGAAAAATTATAACCGTAGGTATATGATCAATTTTTTGCCAAGAGCATAAAATCTGAAAGTGGAATATATATTGGCAATTGTTATTGACAAATAAAAATATCTAGTACAGTATATTATAAGTTTTTGTTTCTGGAAAAAAAAAATATTTTTCCCATATAATAATGTTCAATCAGTTTCATTGACTTTCCTCTCTTATGATGATTCGATGCGTGATTTTATATTACCTACTTGTTTTCTTAATAAATGATCTATTCAACAATAAAATACGTTTTTAATTAGAACAACTAGTTCCTGAGATGAATAATAAACAAATGCACTCAATATAAATAAATAAATATTTCAGGACAATTTTCACACACGCGTGTGTACACGGCACGATCTGATCCCATACTAAGCTTTCGCTTGTGTTATGGAAACCAGATGTCTGATAAACATACATATATATTATATAATTTAAAATAAATACTTATATAGATAATAATTAACACCCAGACAGAGCAAACATCTATGTTCATCACACAAATATTTGCCCCGGGTGGGAATCGAACCCACGACCTCTGGCTTGGAAGGAAGGGCCACTACCAACCAAGCCTACCAGTCAGTAAGTCATATACAACGATGAAATTCAAAAAAAATTTTGAAATCGGTCCTCATCTTCCTGAGGTTACCGCGTTCAAACATACAAACTCGCCATTTTTATAATAGTAGTATAGATATTAATAAGTTACATCACACAAGAGTTATTCACACAAATCTGTTGTCTGTTGAATCAAATTCGCTGACGCAGCGTAGTGTCGAGTGCCTATTGTTTTATAATTGTAATATCAGATGACATTAGCTGTTAATAAAAATAATTGTGTATTGTTCTTGCAGTTGGCAGTTGTTTTGTTAATAATTGGTATTATTTTATTTTAACGATCGAATTTTATAACAGACTTCTACAAGTCGCTACTAATTGAGGTTCTAATATTATAAAATATGTAAGTTTGTATGTTTCGTTTTTATGCTGAAACGGCATTGTGGATTGTCATAGGTTTAAGTATAACGATAGGTTTGGCAATAAATTTTAAAAGTTGTAGGTAGCTGTGATGCAACCCAGTTTTTGTTTGAAAATAAAATTAAAAAGATGTGAAATAAAAGCCCAGGGTCTAGTCTAGTAAATAATATACGAAAGTTGTAGATGAATGTTAACTTTTTGTTGTTTCAAACAGGACCTATTTAATTTTGACAAAAATGTATACCTATAACGAGGATCGGCAAAAAATATAGGATTCCAAAATAGCGAGCTAAACTCCACTATCTAATACATTTTCATCTAAATTAAATTAGATAATTTTTGCAGACAAACCGTAAACCGTTACTAACAAACAACAATTTAAGATAATTCCAGACAAAATCTACTTAGATTTTAGGTTCCACTCGAAACTTGGTATTAATTTTAATTTAGTACGTCTGGGTTTAGTCTAGCTTCTGTTTTAGGGTAGTTCTCGAGGGGTGCGTGATTTATTTTAGTGCCATGAGTCATTAGTGTTTTAAACTATTAACTAATATGTATGGACTTTAACAATTAATTTATAGCTATACTTATACTGGATTACGGAATAGTCGTAATCGTAAATCGTAATTTCAACTGACATTCAAATTAAGCTAAGAACTTTTTCGGGAAAATATCTACACATGAAATAAAAAAATCATTTCGAAAGCAACAATCACGTCATGTCATTTTAAAACATAGTAAACTATAGTACTTAAATATTAAATGCACAATAGACCGTACCTATGTATTATTTTTTTATTTGCATAAACGTGAGTTTGACTCCTTCAGCATACCTATGTATCTTCTATTTACTATTTTTTCTTTCAGCAATCAACTGCAGTCGTCTGCAGTAGGTTTAACCTTTTGTTATATTTTTCTTTTTGTACCTACTCCTGAAAGAACTATCTATCTAAACAACTATAACAAATGATGATCAACTTATCTTTTCTTTAGTTTCGATCATTTGTTTGTAATCCTAAACCAATATATCTACCTAGGAAGGTATGAGGTAAGGATATAATATTAGTGATCAATATATCCAATTAACGTGAGTTCACTCGCATAGTCCCTGGTTGAAAGCATTAATAATCCTTTGTCATTTCACTATGAAATCTCGGTACTTTATATCTAATAGGTACCTATCTAGGTATGTACCCAAATTTTAGTCTGTATTCCTTTACAACGTAGAAAAAGACAGACAGATAGATAGGTACGTGACATGAATATTAACATAAACTGTCTGTTCAAGTTAAAGTTAGATACATAATAGATATAATATTTTGTCCTATGGATTAAAAAAATTCGTGATTTTCCCGGATAATCTCCAATAGGTAAGTTACCCATTTTTATGGAGTGCATAAGTACCTATTTCCGTACAAAAATTAAATACATAAAAAGAAAATTCTCTCTAATCGCACGAAAAAGTTGCGGTTGTTAACCAGTAGGTACCTATGTGTTTCAACTAAAAAGTCCCTTAGGGTACCTTAAATCAATGTCACAGGGAACCCATAATATTCCTTCGTTCATTTCTTTCCAACGTTATATTTCGAAGAACCGATACAGGCAAGTTACGACTTCACTTCGAAGAATATTATTTTTCCATGGAACGAACAGATTTAGCTAAATCTTTCTTTGTTGCGTTTGCCATTGTCAGAAGGTTTGTATGAAAGGAAAAATTAAGGGAGTTGGATGAAAAACTACGAATAAAATCCGTCTTGAATCGTAGGTGAAAACTTACTTAAAACTGTGCGTTTGATAGTTCGTGTATACGATAATGTCGAGTCAGGTAGTTTGATAAATAGTTTATAGTACCTAAATAAATAAAAATCGATCAATATTTCAAAATTATAATTATTTACTTAAATACAATTAAGATTAGTAGTGACCATGTAGGTAGTTGCAGACTATAATAATAGTTCTTTCACTTAAATTATGATAAATTTTCGAAGACAGAAGAAGCATAATGGCTTGTATAAATTTCTACTCTAGAACCCCTCCGCCTTAGTTCTGATTAACAATAAAATTATATTTAACTCTCTGTGCTCCGCGGTTTTACCCGCAGTGCTCCGCTCCTGTTGGTCTTAGCGAGATGATATATAGCCTATAGCCTTCCTCGATACATGGGCTATGTAACACTGAAAGAATTTTTCAAATCGGACCAGTAGTTCCCTAGGTTAGCGTGTTCAAACAAACAAACTCTTAAGCTTTATAATATTAGTAACAATATCTTTCTAACATGAAAAAAAAACAAATTGATTAGGTAGGTATATGAGAAGAAACATGAATAAATTTTAATCCCTTTTGGATAAAGAAAGACTTTAGTATCGGCATCTATTTCTATCCCTTTGTGATTTCTCCAATCAAGTTTACCTTTACTTGACATGCGCTGCAAGCTGATACATTATGCCGTTAAATACAACATTATATAATGTAAAATTTTTATTACCACATAATCCATTAATTTCATATATCTTTATTAATAGCCTGTAAGATTTATAAATCTATTCGGGTCTGGGAACCCAAGCTTTGGGTTCGGGTTTTTTTACACGGGCCTTTAATACAAGGCTGAACATTTGATTTGTAATTAATCAGAATGATGTATTTAAAATGTATTTAAAAAAAGATGTATTTAAAATGTCTATTGCTACAGCAATAGACATTTTAAATACAATAGGAGAGCAATCCCAGATATCTTCATTCAATTGTATTAAAAATACATATATACAATTTTCGAGAGGTAAATTATTTACTTACTAGGTAATAGGTATATAAATAAATATTTCCGAATTATTACTATGCTTTATAATAATTAATACGTAGGAACTAAATAAGTAGTGCACAATGATATCATAAAGGTAGATCATTGATAAGATTATTCGATAAATTGATGCCTATATTAAATACATATAATTATTATAAAAGTACATAGGTACGTAAACATACACGTTCAATCGTGATTTTCATATTTTGATTTAAATCTTATAAGTTTTCAAATTATTTTTGAATAACACTAAGAAAGGAAATGCAAGGAAACATAAGTAATATAAACAAAAGAAAGCAAATGTACAATTTACGAACACAGAACACTTAAAATAAATAAGAAATCGTAAACATGTCGTTTGCCGCAATACGTATCCGGCACATCAAACAAACAATTCTAACATCAAAGGGACCGAAAACGTGCAACGAATTACATATCCTAACAAAATCTCATTAATATCTGCCTCGAATGACCGTAAACCTAAAAATAGCACAGGACTAAGGATGAAACTTACCGGTTAAAAGCAGAAAAACGAATAAGACACCTCGGTATAAACACATTTTTGTACACTATGCTGAATAAAACATCCACATTCGAGATCAAACAATCGAATATAGTGCTTGGATAGACATTTTTATGTTAGAAGACGCTTGGAAGTTGCATTTTGTAAGCACAAACAGTGAGCACCCGATTTCAGACTCCGCAGCTTTTACTAGCAAGCGACGCGAACTGAGTGAGCTTTTGAAGTTTGAATTCGAAAACTGCTTTCACAGACAGCACACAGTCTCACATTTTTGTATCAATACGCACACATTGAAAGGGTTTTCGGTCGCCAGACAGCAGACAACTTCACTGCGTACTTTGACAGGTCATTCACATTGCAACTCAGAGCAATAAACCCATTGCAAACTGTATTTATTAAAAGTGAAGTTACAATAAAAACCTGTGATAAAAACTTACCTATATTTTGAATAAAGTTAAACAATTATTAAAATTATACAATTTTTATAAACTTTTTAAAATATACAATATTTAAAATGAGATTCATTGTTTTCAATACGACGTATAGATGTCACTTGCACTAAAGCTTTCTTATAGTATTGAAATTTGATAATAGATGGCGTTACAAGTATTAAATTTTTGTTGAGACTTGAGTTGTTCAAGTACCTTGATGAATACTTGTTATTCATTGAAAACTAATTAATATTCAACTAAAAAAATTATCTACGTTTTAGAATGTGGTGTTCGATTAAATTAAAATCACATAATATATCAAAACAACATTATTATGGATCAGTAAAATAAAACATCAATGTTATTTACACATTTTTTTTATTGCTAAAATGATGTTTGGCGAACGTCTGAGCGACTAGAAGAGGGAACACCAACGTCGCATCAGCATACAGCTTCACTGGGGTTGCGTTCGGCCGTATCTTGCCCCAGGACACTGCTTCATCAGGTCTCGCCCCAGAGTCACTGCCATCATATTCACTCGCTGTATTTACATATACAGCATAATCTGCTCCATTCCTCATGAGATTAGCGTTACATATATGATGCTTTATGACTCCTCCGCCCAGAATGATAACACCTGTATTGTTAGCCTTAACAGCCATTGTATTTAACCGGCGGAGGTCTCCCAGTATATCAATTATGAGTCCTGGTCGTTTATAAGAATGGAAATACATCATATCGCCTAAAGATCCATCGGTTAATGCTGGGCTGAAGATCGGAATATTGTTTTTCCATGCCCAATAGCAAACAGAGCTCTCATTGTTGATTCTTTCGCCTAATCTTGCTATGATCCTTGACGGTGACCACACAGTACCATCCTGTAACTGTTCATCTAGCATTTCATTTAGTAATGGAGTTACCCACTCTTCAAATAAGCAATAGTTATCGTTCGGCACTAACAAATTGCCAATCCTGTTTATCCCTCGAGTTCTTAATAGTTTACCGCTTAAATTAAAGTCTCCTACGTAAGTTGGAGCAAGGCATTTAATAAAATCTTCTTCGACACCACCAGCGGTAGTTACAATGCAGTCTACGAGTTTATTCTTAACTAAAAATCGTATTGTATCACGCAAACCTGACGAAATCATGTTCGACGTGTATCCTAAGAAAATAGTGCAGTTCGTCTTCTTTTTTATGAATACATCTTCTTCATATGGGTCACATGTTTCTTCAGTGAGAGGTACGGAACGACATTTTAACATTTTATTGATTTCTGCCACGGCTTTGCCGAAGCTGGTTGCTTGGAAGCCAGAGCGTGCGTAGCTTTCCAGTATTTTGTTATAATCGGTGCCATTCTCCCAGTCGTAGCCTGCTACTGTTGGTGTCTCTGCAGGTAGTTCTTGACTTGGTGCAAGAACAGCGCTTACAGCTACTTCGGGCGCAAGGAATTTAGCTTTCTCAATTTTTGGAACATCCATTTTGTTTTCTATTTTTTGTCTATAAGTGCTGATTTAAAATTGCATGACAGAGTGTTTGTACACAAGATAAATACACTTTGCTTTATCTTTTTTTAGATACAAATTACAATAGTGGGAAATGGGAATATGAAAAGAAATTGTTTTTAATTGGTTCTGACACTGACAGATGACATTATCTTGACATAATATTATCAGGTTTCTTTCTATGGCAGTGATATAAATATTGCAATTAACAAAAATAATAAAAATATAATATGGCTGGAAAAATATAAAACAATATGTATATATTTAAGTGATATTTTTTTTTAATTTCACGTAATTTACTAATCAGTTTCATATTTAGATAAATATATTATGTAACGTATTCACATTTAAATAGTTAAAGCAATTATAATGCTTTTAATTTCCTATATGGCTACCCTGTCCAGGAATTCCATTTTGAAAACTGCGCGGGCCCAGGCGGTAAGTGGTAACTACAAAATTTCTCCACATTTGTCCATTCTATCATCATTATTGTTATAAATTTAGGTGTTTTGAAATTATTAAGTGAGCACCAGCCACCACGTGTAGTTTTTCTATCGGTAAATACTAAATATTTAATGATAAGCACTGTTTAATAGTAATATTGTCTGCTTTTTATTCTTTCGTTCTTTTTCAGATAAAGAAAAAAGCAAAGCATACTGCGTAAAAGTTGTATTTATTTAGTAGTAACACAATCTTTACGTGATCTATAGTTTTTTTACAACATAATGGGTAAATAAACCTTTTTGGTGATTAAGTTTGATTGGAAAGGCTTTTTTATGTATTTAATTTGTTTCATTTTAGGGTATTACAATGTTAAGTAGGTAGGTACATACGTATATTTAGAAATTAAAGCCTTTCGGATTCTAACATACCTGTGGCTACGGCCCGCTGTAGCTGTAAATTGCTAGTCTCGCTAGACGATCTAAACAACGATAAAATCTTATTCAAAATCTATTAAACTAATTATTTATCTATACCTGTCTATCTAAAATCATCAAATATAATTAACACTTAGAATTTAAAGCAACAGCATTTATGGTTTCTGTGAACGTTACGTAAGAAGCAGTTTAAACTTTTAAAGGTACTATTTTATCTTCAAGTAAACCTTTAGTTATGTCATAAGTGTAATAGGTTACGCAGGACATGCGTTAAGTTTATTTAAATGGTATTTGTGTTACATATTATACGTAATGGCCCTATCATTTCCGCAATTAACTAATGGCTACTTGTTAGTATGAGGAAGAGATGGACTCTGGTGAAATTGTTTAATATACTGAGGTAATTAAAACATAAATAAGAAAATATTTTATGCTTCTTCCCATGATAAATGGAATGGAATCCCCTCTACCTGTTTACTACACTTTTTCCGTTGGTGCGTCGAAGAATTTGAACTTTAACGGGTGGAAAAAGTAGGCCAGTCATAGTATAATTATTACTAGTATAGTATTATATTATCTTTTGTATAATAATGATTATTAAGTAGATTGTTTATACCTATTAGAAAAAAAGTTCCTGAAACATTCATACATTTCATCCTCCTTAAACATTATTAAAGGGGCGATTAAATAAAAGATTATTAAATATTTTTTTTTGTCTATAGTCTATATTATTTTTATAGCAGCCGTTTGTGTCGGCTCCACATTGTTAAACCCGGATTAAAATAATTGTTCAAATCTAGGTTCAATAGGTTTGATTGAAATCATCTATACTAATATCACAGCTAATATTATAAAGCTGAAGAGTTTGTTTGTTTGAACGCGCTAATCTATCAGCTATATAGTCAATCATAAAAATTATGTCTTTCGGCTTTCTCACACAGAAAAGTTCTTTTCGTTATTTTTCAAAAGAATGATAAATTTAATGAACTTAATACTAGTGAAAATATTTAGGTATAAGATTAAAAAAAATGTTTATTTTTTTATGATACATAATATTATTATGTCCGGTGCGTGTCGGTGCCTAGTTATTGTTAATGACCTAGTTTTTATTCTGTATTTTTTTTGGTTCCGTTTTATAGACCTTTTTTTTTTAAGCTATTGCATAGCTTCTATCGCGGGCCTTGAGCGCGGGGACCGAATCCAGAAATTCCGTAACGAAAAAACCTCACGCTCCCCACTCCGACGGGTACGGAGGTGTGGCTTGAAGGCATGCTATGCAATAGCTTTACCGCGGCAGTCCTTGAGTGCCACACGTCTTTTTTTTTAAACCCCACTGTGTTTCGTCAAGCCGCATCAACGACGTGACGGGGCCACGGGTATGGTAGAATTATGCGTCCGTGACCCCATCAGCGGCTGCCCGTCGCCAGGCCAAAACAAATTGTGAGCCAACCAGCTCTAACCTCATGGGGTGGCGTGAGCGGAACACGTCTCACGCCACCATCCGTTTTATAGACCTAACTAACATGTCAGCAGTCAGCTGTCTTATTCATCATTTTGTACACAGAACCCATTATTATGCAACGAATACCAAGGTAATTGTTATGTTGTAATAGCGTCCGGATGTAAAGTTTATGTAATAGCTATATGTATTCGATTCTTGTTTGATTTCGCTTGGATAGTAAAATGATTGATGTGGATCATAGGTGAATATTCGGTATTTCCTGTTTAAAATTTTAATAGCCATCGTCAAGTGCCAATTCACATACAAAATAATGTGAATTGGCGGGTTTGATCTAGGGTTGCCAACCGTACTATAATATATAGTATTGTACTATATTTCGGGTCTGCGTACTATATACTGTTGAAAACATATAGTATAGTACGCAAAAATACTATATTTTCAACACCGACAAATGTAACAAACAAATCCTTCATTTAAAAAAAAAATAAGAACGCGCCTTTTAATTGTTAAGATGGCTAAGTCATATAACCTATTGCGCATATACAGGATGTAATCGTTAAGAGGGCGCATAAAGCCAGAGAATTTCTATAGTTTAATGGGCGGGGCCATAGCGCGCCATGCCGCGCGCAATCATTCTTCCATCATACACCCGGCTCATCGTACACGTAAAGTTCATCGGACGCTAAATTAAACACAATATTCTTCGCTCGTTCAACGCGTATTTTCGGTAGTATATTAATGAAATAATTATATAAAACAGTGAAGTTGAAATATTATGTAATATGATAATTCATTATTATTTTTTATTTATAATTATTGAT
The DNA here is from genome assembly GCA_907164665.1 of Colias nastes. NCBI lineage: Eukaryota > Metazoa > Arthropoda > Insecta > Lepidoptera > Pieridae > Colias > Colias nastes. The sequence continues at coordinate 56,377 of CAJQZM010041316.1, read as the reverse complement.
GATAATCTATACATATAATAAAACAGTAAAAAAAGTGTATACGTATGTAATATATTCAAAAAAACAATACCTATTAGGGAAACAGTATAGAGCACGAATCCGTAAAAAAATCTGTCTGTTTGTTTATGTATGTTTGTTTGTATGATTTGAATGAATGTTATATTGTTGTGTAGATATTATATACTAGCTTTCCGCCCGCGGCATCGCCCGCGCAGTCAAAGAAAAACCCGCATAGTTTCCGTTCCCGTGGGATTTCCGGGATAAAACCTATCCTATGTCCTTTCTCGGGTATCAAAATATCTCTATACCAAATTTCATGCAAATTGGTTCAGTAGGCGTGATTGAGTAACAGACAGACAGACAGAGTTACTTTCACATTTATAATATTAGTACAACATTAGTATAATATTAGTACAAGGTAAATTTACCTAATAAAATAAAGCTAATTAGCTTGGAGAAATTTTTGCATATTATGTAGTGGTGTGTATATTACTCAGATCTTAGAGCGCGTTTCCACTATATCGTTTAAAAATACAAAAATGTTTCGATATCCTAACATTACTATTTAATTTTATACTTATTCCTAGCAACACTCTGATTTTTGTTTTCAATAAAAACAAGTTTTTATTTGAAAGAAAATGGTTTTGACTTTATAAAAAAAAAATATAATTATCATTCAATTTCACGTCCTTGAGCAAACGACAAGACGACTACCGTGAAACAATAAAATATCGTGTCCATAATAACTTGTTTCGTTATTAATATTTGACCATAATAATTACGAAACAAAACAAATAAATAAATCGTCACTTGATAGTTGAAAGTGGAAACACGCACAAAACCAGAATAAACCAGTTTACGCTGTCCGCAGGTGCCACGTGCAGTCTTTCGTCAGTCGCTTGAAGGTCGCTTGGTACCGTAAGGCTAAGCGCGCACCACGATTTTATGCAGCGTGATTATTTTATCGCAGAAATACAACGTATGAGTTAATATGACAATGCGCGCACATGCGATTAAATAATCGCAGCGATTTTAAAATTGTGATTTGTCACATTTTGCTTTTCTTTTTTTTTTCTTATCCTCCGAAGTAGTAAATAAAGACAAGCAACTTGTACGAAATCAATGATGAAAGTGAGTAATGATCACTATTAAATTATCGCTGTGCGCGCACCGTACTCTCTGCGATTTTCTACAGCGCGATTTTGAAATCGTGTCGCAAAAATTAAAATCGTGGTGCGCGCTTAGCCTTAGAACATAAAGCACACATTTCATTCAAAAGTTATAATTATTACGTAATTGTTAAATTTTGTATTTGTTGATTGTTGTTATTATTTGTTATTATTGTTATAATATTTGTTGAAGTGTTTAATTTGTGTGTAAGTGTTGTAACTTTATATTGTTAATTGTTAATGTAAAAGTTATACGTATGTTAAATGTGCAAATATTAAAATAAAGTCTCATCTTTTCAGAGGAGAAACACATATAGTTTAACTAGATTTCCGCCCGCGGCTTCGCCCGCGTTTGCAAAGGAAAACCCGCATAGTTCCCGTTCCCGTGGGATTTTCGGGATAAAAACTATCCTATGTGTTAATCCAAGTTACCCTCTATATGTGTGCTAAATTTCATTGTAATCGGTTCAGTAGTTTTTACGTGAAAGAGTAACAAACATCCATACATCCATACAAACTTTTGCCTTTATGATATACTAGACTAGATTTCCGCCCGCGGCTTCGCCCGCGTTTGCAAAGGAAAACCCGCATAGTTCCCGTTCCCGTGGGATTTCCGGGATAAAAACTATCCTATGTGTTAATCCAAGTTACCCTCTATATGTGTGCTAAATTTCATTGTAATCGGTTCAGTAGTTTTTACGTGAAAGAGTAACAAACATCCATACATCCATACAAACTTTCGCCTTTATAATATTATCAGATCAGATATTAGAATATTAGAATATTAGATATTAGATATTAGATTTAAAATCCCATATATTATATATTATAATAAAAACTAAAAATAAAATGTTGTTTTTTTTATTTGCTGACCATACACTACTACAAACGCAAAAATTTCTCCAAGCTAATTTACCAGCTAATTTTTTTTGTAAGCTAAGCTAATTTAGTAGGTATGGATAGTGTGACTGTGTGAGACCCATTTGTAAAAAGTCGTCAAATAACGATTTTCGTGGGACTTACCTCCACCATACGGACAACTCAAAGTAATATCTAGGCATGTTTTTTAGTATATACCTATATAATATATTCACAATCTGTATTACATAATAATATTACATATTATAGATTATCTATAAGTACATAAATATAGCTTTTCGAATTTTTGTATGTTTGTATGTATGTCTTAGCATTAGCTAATAATATTATAATTCATAAAAAATATACTATAAATCTTTCTTGATTTTATAGATGTAAAACTATGAATGAAATATTTATATCCATATATGTATACCTAAGATCGTAGCGTCAATACCTACTCAGCCCGCGGAAACATATTATCATATTTATCTACAAATAGGTAGGTAGATTAATTACTACCTATTTGTAGATTCCTATGGTTGTTCCAGTAAAAAACGTAAACAGGTTGTGAATAGTATATACCTATATAATATATAATATATTCAAAATCTGTATTACATAATAATATTACATAATATCTATAAGTACATAAATAATAAATATAGCTTTTCGAATTTTTGTATGTTTGTATGTAGGTATGTCTTAGCTTTAGCTAATAATATTATAATTCATAAAATATATACTATAAATCTTTCTTGATTTTATTGATGTAAAACTATGAATGAAATATTTATATCCATATAACTAGGTACCTATGTAAACCTAAGATCGTCGCGTCAAGCCCGCGGAAACGAATTTACGAAAATAATAGATATCTAAACTCACCTGCATAAAGTTTCTGAAATGAATCAAGTCGTATTTTTTATTAATACATATTAATAAATAATAATAATTATTATTTATTATAAATAATAATTATTTATTATTTATTATAAATAATAATTATTTATTAATATGATTACAATACTAAGTATATTAACTTATCTTCGAAAATTAGTTAGATATCATTTAAATATGAATCTCTTTTAGTTCTCGTTTCTGAAGTTTCAATGTTCTTTTGTTGTTTACCATTTTCAAAAAAACAATATTAAAACAATATTATTAAAAAATCGGCGCGCGGCACAGCAATTTGAGCATGGTCTACTCGTCTCAACGGAGCGATAGCGTCTGATGTATGAAATAGAATTATGTTTGAAGCTCCTAGAACGTGCGATGCAAGATGATTTCTTGTGTAATTAAAAATATAGTAAGCGCCAAAAGTGTTTTATCGTGATTAAACCAAAACTAAAAGTAATTACAAAAAAGTGGTCCTACAAAGTTCTCACAAATGTTTCAATATAATTGTTTATGAAAAAAATAACATAATAGGCATTACCATGTCAAGTAAAAAACGTAAAAGTGTGAAATTTAGAGGTAACTTCGTGAATTTTTTCTATCGAGTCAATTTCAATATTTTATGTTTTTGATCTGACAATATAATCCAAAATATCATCAAGTTTTACATATATTTTATTTTTTATATTTGGTCTTGAATATTACACGTATCAACTACAAGTTGATTGGTGATTTGACTTTATTCGCGTTCTTAAGTGTGCACAGACGATTATTCCGTAACTATTACAGATATCAAAAAACTTTTAACTGATATCGAAAGTACATAACCTAATGAGTAAAATGGCCATAATACATTTTTAAAAATAAAACTAGAAAAATCTAAAACAATTACTTTAAACCCTCCCATACATTTAATATGAGATATGAATATCCCATGTACATAATATTTTAATATGAAAGATTTTAGCTTTTTCTTTATTATTTTAATTTTCTGCTTTAATTACTTCGCTTTGAAGGGAAGTTCATTTAGAAACTGTAAATAGACCTCCTCATTGTATTGCAAAATGAGGACGTCACTTCGAAAATCTGCTACGAATACAAAATGTATGGGAAATAAATTGTATGGGAGCGTTTAATGTATCATTTTTGGATATTTCTCGTTTTATTTTTAAAAATTTATTATGGCCATTTTACTCATTAGGTTAAGTACTTTCGATATCAGTTTTAAGTTTTTTGATATCTGCAATAGTTGCGGAATAATCGCTTGTGCACACTTAACGATTACACCCTGTATACCAGTGGCGAGAAGAAAGAAACAGAAGTAGTGTATCATTGATAAAAAATGAGCTTTTGATTTATATTAATCTAAAAATTGAATGTGACAAAGCATATGACACTTTTATTTTAAACAAAAAACTGTTACACAGTGCAAGAAGTGCAAAAAATATAGTTTTTATAAAAATAAATAATTAACAAATATATATTTGTCTATTTTTTTTTGTTTTTCCTATAAAATACTATATTTTTTTTAATGTACTATATTTTTTACACCTTATTTTGGAAAATACTATATTTTGATGATGAAGTGTTGGCAACCCTAGTTTGATCTGTCGTCTTTTAATCTTATTGATGGACTAGCTTACCGCCCGCGGCTTCGCCCGCTTTGTCTAAAACCTAATAAATTATATACTAAAACCTTCCTCTTGAATCACTCTATCTATTAAAAAAAAACCGCATCAAAATCCGTTGCGTAGTTTTAAAGATTTAAACATACAAATGGACATAGGGACAGAGAAAGCGACTTTGTTTTATACTATGTAGTGATTATCTTTTGTTTTTGTATCTCCACTTTCGACTTCGTTTAGACACAATATACAGATTATGTACGTATATATCTGTCAACTGTGGTTTAGAAGCGCTTTTGAATCATGAAAATGCAGAAAAATCTATACTAATATTATAAAGCTGAATCGTTTGTTTGTTTGTTTGAACGCGTTAATCTCAGGAACTACTGGACCGATTTGAAAAATTCTTACAGTGTTAGATAGCCCATTTATCGAGGAAGATCTATAGGCTATATTGTATAATCACGCTAAGACCAACAGGAGCGGAGCAATGCGGGTGAAACCGCGGGAGTCGAGGGACATAGTATAATTTTGCCACCTCGGAAAGCAGTTTCTACAGAGAAATAATATTATAGTAACTCTGTCTGTGTCTTCTTCACGCTTTAATCTCTGTTCAATAGAGAGAGAACATAGAATATGTTTTATTCCGGAAATCACACGGGAATAGGAACTACACGGATATCCTTTGACAACGCGGACAAAGACTCAAGTGATAACTGATAAGCTTGTTAAAAAAATATTTTTAAGAGTATCAAGGCTTACAGTAATTTTGGCCTAGATATGTATGACATAGGTTACACGCTCAGTCTGGCGTCAGTTCAGTCCATCAGTCTGCTCAGAATGACGGGAGAATTATCGTCTAACCGGTTGACTGACGGACTGATGGTTCAGAATATACCGTGTTTTTCATCCATCATTCTGGCATCAGTCTAAGCCGGATCAAACTGATGGACTGAACTGACGCCAGACTGAGCGTGTAACCTATGAATATGTGGGAAAAGAAACGCGTGTAAGTAAATGAACGTGCTCTTTCAATATATGCAAACCTGATACATTGTTTTGCATTTCCAGTGATTTTGTAAACAATATTTTTTTCGCTGTACTACGTGTGCTCTTCGAGTTCATGACAGCCTGGTACATTGTTATGAGTTACGGGGTAGTTTGTAAACATCGGGCGGAGCTTGAAGCATCGACTCCGCCCCTTTTATGTATAGCAAAATATTTTGTAATGTCATTTTTGTTGTCGTTTGTAATAAACTTGTAAAATGCCTCATTTAAAAAAAGAGCGTGTGTGTCGAGCACACGTGTCAGAAGTGAAACTTCTTTAGCAAGATTCAAAGATAACAAAATCGTCGCCTTACTCCATGGCGGTATGACCATGACGTGATCTTTAAATTTTACTTTTTACGGAAGAAGGTTCATGCAAATTACGAGGTATGTACCTACTATGTTTTTAGAATGACAAATGTTATTCTTTATCATGTTACACGCGTTTAGTAATACAATATGTTATTGTTGATATTATGTAAGTGTGTGCATTAATGTAGAGTAATCTACATATTACCTACACTATTCTTTGAGTACTTGTTATTTGTTCAATAGCTAATACTAATTTGATTAGAAATCTATAGAATTTTGCATACAGACGTATGAAATTGCGATATTTTCAGTTTGCATAAGATTAAGTCTTTCCCAGCCCCCAGGGCAAAAATAAACAACTTAATTATACATATTTAATTTAACCCTAAAATATTCATATTCGACAAAAATAAATACGGAAAGACGCGCGTTTAACTTATACAACATCAAGCGTACTACATGTACAATTTGTATAATATAATAAATAGCCTTCCACACAAATGCAGGGAGGCTTTTGCAACCTTCCTTCGGTGTCTGATCGCCTGGTACTCAATGTTTTGATTTACCGTACATCTACGAAATTACCAGGAAGCGCTTTTTATTTTTACAAGCTTTTGGGTGTATTTTTTGTCGGATTTTTCAATCATTCACTTTGTGACAACGCTATTTTTATTTCATCAAAAACTGACAACACAGTAAACGTCGGTTGGCTTCGTCTAATTAAAAATCCGACACCATGACAGTGCTTCGGCGCACACCGCGAACAAAACAATGAAAACATAGAGCATGTGACCCATGCCGCACGCAGTGGCCTAGCGTGCCTAGCACCGTGCGATTTCTTCGTTTTCCCAAAAATAAAAAAAAATCTATGAGTGGTTCGACATTTACGTGGCCAGAAGAGGCCGTGATTGCTTTCAAACAGCACGTAGAAAACATACCCTCGGACCAATGGTCCTCATGTTTCCAGAAATGGTTTGAACGGATGAAAAAGTGTTTTAAATGAAACGGAGAATACTTTAACAGACAGTAAATATAGGTATATAATATACAAATAAATTGTTTTATTTTTGAGTCGCAAAACTTTCAGTGTGGCCCACCGCCCACGAATGATGCGACAAATGCAGGAAGGCTACCTTCCTTCAGTGTCTGATTGCCTGGTATTCAATGTTTTGATTTACCGTACACCTACGAAATTACCAGGAATCGCTTGTTATTATTATAAAATAATAAAGTCCCTTGCACACAAAATATGCAGAGTGGCTTTTCTACCTTCCATCAGTGCCTGATCGCCTAGTACTCAATGTTTTGATTTATCGTACAACCAGTAACAACTACGGAATTAAAATTACCAGGAAATGTTATTTTTTGTTTTGCTAGCGATTTCATTTCTAACGAAAGAAAAAAAAATGCTTTATTCATTAAAATTATGTTTGTCTATAATAAACAATTAACAACCAAACTTAGTTCATAAAATAATAAAGTGTTCCCACGTCACCTATGACATATTATACGGTTTTTACATGAAAAGTTGATAATTTTTTATTTTTTATTTTACGAAGCAGTCATAAATATAAACAAAAATTAAAACGTGTAGGTATTTGTATGTGACCTACACAAATGATAGATATATTTTTTAATCTGTAGTGAAATCAAACATTACAAACAAGTTTAATATACTCTACTTACTAAATTGATGTTCCAACAGGTTTTGGAAAGCAAGAGTTGTTTAATGTTTACGTTTTAAGATTACATGATGTATGTGTGATGTTTTTATAACTATAATAATAATATATAGATCATACTTGATACTAGCATTTCGCCCGCGGCGTCGTTCGTTTTTAAATTACGGCACGTCGGCAGATCCCCATACAAATTTCCACACCCTGTTTAACACAATTTTAAAAAAATTATATTCATTTTTATTCAATTTTTATATTTATAATCGTCATGAACATAATATTATCATATCAACCGATTTTTATATAAAAAGCGCAGAGCTTTGCTGATTTGGTAATTTTTGTTTGAATTAAGTACTTATACTTATTTGTTTTCCGATAGTTACCCTCTATAAGTGTGTAATTCATTGTAATCAGTTTACTAAACTTGCGTGAAAGAGTAACAAACATACATACATACATATAACACATACACATACATCCATCCTCACAATCTTTTGCATAAATTATAATATTACTTAGTAGGATAGGATAGGATAGGTTTAGTAGGTTAGATTATCCTACTAAACTCTTTGCTCTGAAAAAAAATTTACTATGTGAAATTTCCTCCGTTGAAATCTGAGTAAAATCAGGGCGGACTTTAATTCAATATGATAACGATATCCCTTCTATGAACTTAGAAATCTATTTACTTAAATTATTAACAGATATGAGATACCTAATATCCAACGTCTAGATTACAAACTCTCACTTTACTTGGAAAGGGAACGAAAATTGCAGTGTAAAATTGTCAGTTGTTTTAGCGCCCTGGTACAGTTTGCGCGCGAAAAGCGAAAGGTTCGCCATAGATAAAAAAAAAAACGTGCGTCCAAAAACGTGTGTGAAGTTTTGATTATTTATTTAATTTTATACTTGTGTTGCGTTTTTGTTTTATTGTAAGTATTTTGATAATATATTTTGTAAGTAAGGTATATATAAAGTTCTGTATTTATTTTAACAACATAATTTCAAAATAATAAAATAAATTACATAAATCTAACTTATTTTTAGGATGAATAATAAATGTAAAATTATTTGTATTGTGGAGACGACCGAATTTATAGTTATTTTAACCCTATAAAATAGCTTTTAAAATCCTAAAAATATTTTTTTAAAGATGCATAATTAGGTAGACCGTAGGTATATATTTTGTACCGTAGTCCGTAAATATTCGTCATATTTGTATTAATTTTATCATTTTGTGCTAACTTAAATTACCCCTGTAAACGCTGTACTGATACTGCCAAGACACCCTTAATCCTTTCCTTTCCACTTAGGATAATGAAAACAAATCGATGCAGATTGGTATTAACAAACATCGAGTATTTGGGACAGCGAATATAAATATTAGATCATACATATTATATTTTTATATAGAAGGTAATAAATTTTGTGAATAAAGTAATTCTTCGAAAATATGTCGTACATACATAAAAATAATTTTAACACACCAGCGCGCGCCGTCGGGCATCTTGGTTTGGGGTTGACCGTTGACCTGGGATGAAAACTTAAAGAGTATACCTATGTCACGCAGGAGTGATAAATGAACAAATACATGTTACATACTCAATTAATAACTAATAAGGTACATAGGACTCGAAATTCTTAATCATTCATTGGACAGCGCGACAAATAGAAAATTAAAAATTTACAGCATATAGCTATTTCAAACGCATTCCATCCAATTTTGAAATTCGAACCAACAGACGAAGGAAACACACGGTGATACAGCCAAGCCAACTATGTCATAATGTCACACACATTATGACACAATTGAAGGAATAGATAACAGAGCGTAGCGTAGACTATAAAATCCGGAAGCAATCTACAAAAACACGCATGCAACATTGCACACGTCTCTTCCGAATTGCGTGTTGAAAATTGATCACTTAAATTATGACATAATTGTGTCGCATAATATAAATATTTATAAATTACTAACTCGCTGACAACTTGCGTGAAAATGAATACGGACGTATTTCTTAGATATTAATGATGATAAATTCGTTTAATTGATGTTCAGAAACTTGATATGATAACGTTAATGTTTACTGTAATTATAGATTTATGCTGCTTAATAAGCAGAAGTGATATATATTTTATAACACTCGTTTACCGTCAATCAAAAAAATGTATTAGATATTATATATTGAAGAATCTAGGAATACTTTTTTGAAATACATAATATATCTATCACTATCTTAATTAATAACTTACAATAATATTACCATTGATAAGGAGGTATATTATCTTTAGTAATAACATAGTATTATTTAGTATAACTTATAACATCAGCTATTTGTCAGTGAAAGTCCCATCGAAATCAGTCCAGCCGTTCCAGAGATTAGCAGGAACTATTTAAACACACAAAAAAAACTGTAAAAATTACCATTTTTGTGTACATCCGTATGCATTTAGTAAAAAGCTGTTATTTTAATATAACAAACAGACACTCCAATATTATTATTGGTATAGATGTAACTACAATTATTTTTCGTTGCACGTAAGCCTAAGGGCTAAATAAGTAAGTGTATATACCTATCTTGTGACATATTATGATTCTCGTGCTAACAAAAACTAGCAACACTCAATTTTCCACAGATTGCATCTAGATTATGTGGTACCTAATTCTAGGAAATGCATCTCATATTATCTCATTCATGAAACATGTTATTACGTCATTTTAACTGCATTTGCATTTCTCCAAGAAAACAATAAATAGAGAAAATAATATCTATATATATTCAAAATTAATCGAAACTCAACATATGGAATTATTAAGCTATTGCATAGCTTCTATCGCGGGCCTTGAGCGCGGGGACCGAATCGAGAAATTCCGTAACGAAAAAACCTCACGCTCCCCACTCCGACGGGCGGAGGTGTGGCTTGAAGGCATAGCATGCAATTAGCTTTACCGCGGCGCGGCAGTCCCCGAGTGCCACACGTCGTTTTTATTTAAAATTTACGCAAATTTTGTTTTGGTTATGTAAATACATAATATGAATTTAAATGGCTGGTAAAATAAAATAATAGGTATTAAAAAATTCAAATTTTCAAAATTCAAGTTTAAATTGTTCTTAAACATTTAGATATTATTTGGTCTACCATAGTAACAAATATATGCAGAGTAGCTCTAATAAATTTCTTTTCATTTTCGTTAATTCAATTTGACCAAAGAATAAAATATAATAGCAGTACCGACTTATAATTCTAGTACTTACTCATGTATGTAATAAATAATAATACAGGTATATTATTTATAGGCTATAAATAATGAAAAACAGCTCTATTACGACGTATTAGAATATATATTATCTTACAATAAAAACAGTCATACCTAAATCTCAAGAAATCTTCAACATAATAATCTACATTTAAATGCACCACGAAATATATTTTCCATCGATTTCTACAGCTTGTAACCAGATAACTAAGACCTAGGCTTCGGTTGAATAGCTTAATATCGAATAGCTAAAATAGAAAGCGATAAATGTGTTATGACCTAATTATTTATTGCTACACTTGACTGGTTGAAACTTGAAATTTGAGACATGGTTACAAAAAGAACTTCATTAGGTACTAAGGTACTTTATTAATTTTCAAGGATTTCTTTAACACGCTTTTTCTTATTAGCTTCAACTGTTTGTTTGTATGTATAGGTAAACCAGAATCTGATGGCAATTAGGGAAATCAAAATTTTGAGTGTGCAACCCTAGGGAAAATGGACTGAACGATCTTGATACTGCTTATTTTTTATTTTGTCCTCAATATCATTAGTCACATTACATAAGTGAATAATACTGTACTTAATAATGAGATATCCACTTAATATTATGTAGGTACATACTTACATGTATAATATACATATTAATTTATATAGGTAATACATAGTTATTATTATTTACACATACCTATATTTGTATATTCATTATCATTATGCCATGTGAAAATATGGATGCAGATCAAACTAGATTGCTTATATTTTTTTATAAAATAAAATAAAAATAAAATAAAACTATATTTATTTTCGTAAGTATTAACAGATACACACATTATACAATTGACTTGGGCAGCTTGGACTTGACTAATAGCCGTATTTGAAACTCCTGTAATAAGTTTTCATAAAATTATATTGTAATCAACAAACAATATTATAGTTACCTACTTATAATATTTTTAATTTAAAGTATCAAAACGGGTAAGTCCAATTTACCAATAAAATCTTCAAAATTGAAAATTGTGATGTGTTTGACCCTTCTTCATCGAATATTTTTCTATACACATTTTAAACAACACCTCTTGCTTGTGATCGCAGCGGCTTTTTCGACATTTTCGAAGATATTTTAGACAAAACCCTAAAAATTATTCATCAACTGCAAAAAAGACAAATAATTTGACAACCAATTTGATAGTTGTCAAATAAGTTGCCACATGAAAATCTTTTATTTCTTAAATATAAATATGCCATGAGATTCTGGTAGACCTATACTAAACCTTATCAAGGATCGGTCACAGTACATTCACTAATCACTTCATGATTAAATGATCCGGAATTAACTACAAAAAAAACATAGTTAAAAAAGCGAGTTTATTTGTATATTTTTGACTATCGTATTATTTAATTTTCACGTTAGAATATTGATAAATAAATTGAAACCGAAAAAATCACCTATGTATCTAAAATCACCAAAACATACAGCATCACAACGATTACATAATTTCTAAAATCAGCCAAATAGTTTTTGAGTTAAAACAAATCACTCCTCAAGTCGTCAACTATTACGCAATAGATTAGATTAATCACAACACATTGAACGTTAAGTTAATGACGTGTGAGAGTGACTTAATTACACTTATATGGATAAAGAAAATTTAGGTACATTAAATGGTGAATTACTCTGGCATGTGGTCAGTCGTGACTTATGCAATATATACAGATTATACTATAAAGGTTCTATTGCTATTTACTCTGTGGTGTATGAAAGCGCGCCAAAAAAAAAGTTAACATTCGAATTCTTTTCGAGATTGCGATTCGAAAAAAGAATTCGAATGTTAACTTTTTTTTAATGAAATCTTTTCTTTATTGTTAGTGGCGGCAAATGACATGCCGCGTATAAAATATATAAAATTGTTGGTGTTTTTCAAAATATTTTTCGTTAATTATTTTTGCATTTGTTACAGGTAGTCCTAAGTGATTAGAACAACAACTGTAGCCTGTGTCATGGTACGTTATTCTTTATAATTTTTGTTGCTTTTGTAGTCATTTTGTTACTGAAACTTTCTAAATTTATTTTAGAACAGTAAATCTGTCTTATCTTAGAAATCTAATTTGTATAATATTTAAAACTATACATATTATTAACACCTACCTATTACTAATTTTAGTCTTTTCTTTTCTTTCTTTCTTCTTCTTTCTGTACCTATTACATATATATATATAATTTTGAATTACATACGCTCGGCTCCAGCATATTACCTTACTTCTAAAACACTTATCACTTGATGAGTAGGTATCCTAATAAAAATTTTTGTCCAGTGATTATTATTTATAGGCTTCTCTTCACGTTAAATAAAATCTGAAGATATTTTGAAGCCATGATACTTATCTAAAGTGATTATTGTTTTAGATTGTTACAGCTTTATTTCAAATTAATTTTGCATTTGCTGACTAGGTAAATATTTTATATTTCAGTGGCTCGGTGTGTTGACTACGCTTAGTGTATGGAGTTACGCACACACAAACCAGGGGGTGAGTATTGTATTAATAAATATTAATTTAGTTTAAATGTTTGTCTGTTATACTTAAGGAGAATTACAAGTAGGTTTTAACAACTAAGTGGTAATGAATTTCTTGTTTGATATCTACATTTATAATAATACCAAATACACAAATATCAGCAATTAACACAACGTGGATAGTAATTTATTATATTTAAATTAAAACCAAAGAATATGTTATAATACTTATCGTACAAGCATGTACAAGCAACCATAGTAAATTCTCCGATATCTCGAAAATCAATATGTACTTGATAAGGAATTTTAAGAATCAGGAATCTGCTTAATAAATAATAATTACCTAGGTAGGTAACTTATATTATGTATAATAAAAGATATTAATCGTAATTCTAGCACTGCATAGACGTACCATTAACCATAAAACCTATACTTTCAACTAAGCTCTGTGTAGCCGTACCATAGCAATTTATCACTGTTAACACCCACTAATTATTAACAGCTGTTCTCAAATAGAATTGCGACATAATAGCCGTAGCTGCTATTGTTTAAAATATAGGAAATAAATGCTTTCTATAAAGTCTAGGTTCACTTAAAGCTATGCTATAAGTAATAGCTTTGCATTCACCTGTTTGCACGCTTACACTGTACTATGTCATAAAGTATTGTTCGTATGAGGTGATTTAGTGTAGTGTAATATATGAAAATCATTTTTTGCGAAGTCCCGTGTCCCCTAGTGGGGTAAGGGGCAGATACATTATCCATACATCTGTTTCACTGATCGATTTTCTTTAGGGACAAGTAGGTGATCAGCCTTCTGTGTCCTGCCAGACCGAGACATTTTTTTTCTTCGTCTCCACCGGGAATCGAACCCAGGACCCCTCGGTTCTACGCTCATGCGTCAACCACTGTACCAAAGAGGCGGTCATTCTCATTTTTTACGGAGTAAAAAGTATTTTATTTCACATAGATGATTAAGAATTATGCCTATTACTCATGAGTCCAAAGTTATTGCACATGTTGAATGTACTAAAAACTTGATTATTTTTACATTTATATGTTCAGTGAAAAAATATTGGCCTAAAAAGGCTTGACGAAATTTCACATAATATTATCTTTATTTATATATATAATTTTGTACAATTTATTTCTCTGGAATATATTCTATAGCATCACATTTGTAGTGGTGCACAATCTTAAATCGGATGTCGGTTCCATTGTTAAAGTTCCGATATATACGTAACACATTTCATACATAACTTCATAGAATTTGTTATAAATTTTAGTTATTACTTTTTAGTATCCTGAACCAAAAACGATTAGTAAATCGAAATTATATTATACTAGTTGCGCTCCGCGATTTCACCCGCGTAGCTCCGCTTCTGTTGGTCTTATGATTTAGCCAATAACCTTCCTCGATGAATGGGCTAATAACGAAAGAATTTTTCAAATGGGACCAGTAGTTCCTGAGATTAGCACGTTCAAACAAACAAACTCTTCAGCTTTATAATATTAGTATAGATTAGTATTAGTAGGTACTATAGATTATTATCTTGAACCAAAAAAAAAATAGTAAATCGAAATTATACGAAATTCTTTATCAATTTTAAAAGTATTAAGTAAGTAATTACATACTTTTCTATAAAAATATATTATTCTATATATTCCTATCATTTTCAGCGGATGCTGTTCTTTAATAATAACAATTTAATTAATTTTGTATACTTAACCTAAAAGTTAGATGAAATCAAATCTAACTTATCTAAGCAATCAGTTCTTTTGTTGTTGTTTGTTTTCATTTCACACAACGCTAAAGCATGTTATCATATTATAACCTTGGCAAAATATCTAATAGCAAAGAATGCATACTTATATTTCATAATAATAACTACTACCTACCTATAGGTTTATTGTTATTATTATCACATTACACAAAACCATATCAAAAATGTATGTTTATCCGTCTTACTGTCTTCCTCTGCTGATCCAATTCAGAAATATAGACGAAGTGGCAATTAGTGTTGCCCAAATTCAGTCTTGGTCTTGTTCTTGCGTTTTTGCAAGACCAAGACCAAGAACAAGACCGCGTATTTTTAGCAAGACCAAGACCAAGACTGACCGTGCAAGACTTGAGCAAGAACAAGACATAGCCTGCAAGACTCTTGCGTCTTGCAGCTAGGACTTAGCGCTATATCACTGAGTAGTTAGGTGTAACAGTTCGGTGTATAGGTAGGTACGCTTAGGAATTCTATGAGACACAAAAAACTGTATCAAAGAATATGAAAAACTGGACCTATGCGCATTACGACTAATACCATAAACATAGCGAATAAAAAAATATCTATTAAAATCAAACTGAGTGCATGCATAGTTATGTTTTAACCATCGGCACTTTGATAATGCGGCATCAAAGGTTTTGTACTTACTTCTCAAAGAAATTTGCCGCTTTTCGGAAGTACATGGTTATGATACACGCGCCGGCGGCTTCTTTTGAAATCTAAAACAATCGTTGCCGCCACGCCGAAATCATAACATTTGACACTATTTGATTGCCGCCATAGGGCGTAGGTATACTCATGCAAAATAATTTCGAATTTTTTTAAGAGTACCTACAGGTGTTCCAAAGAATAAATAAGTTTCAGAGTGCTAAGAATGAAAATGAATACATTATACTGATCACGCAAGTAGTATTATGATTAGGATAAAATGGTAAGGATAGGTAGTAGATGTCATATTAATTCATTCTAGTAAGTATATATTATAATATTGATTACTTATATGGTTTTAAACTAATTACTTAGGTACTATTATTGTACATTTAGTCATTATATTTCTTAAGTTTTTACAAGAAAAAATAGCAAAAAAGTGTTCTTAAATATCACCCGTTTAATAAATATTGTAGCCACTTTTAAATATACATACTTGAAACGTGTAAAAAAATTCTACAAAACTAATAAAATAATATAAAAAGCGTAGGTACTTACCTACTAATAAAATAAAAAGCCTGCGATAAGAGTTTTGTATTACTTACCAGCCCGAATATCTCTGAGAGAGATGATGAGAGTAAGTATTTACTAGCTGTGCCCGCGACTTCGTCCACGAGGAATAGTAACTTTGGAGGTATAGTGACGTTCAGGATTTATTTATTTATTTTAAAACTTCTGTCATCAAACATACAAACGAACTCTTCAGCTTTATAATATTAGTATAGATGTACGCCAAAACATTCACTTATATGTAAAGAATAGTGATTGGCACTAATTCTTTACATATATTTTATTCTTGATTTTTCGAATTTCTTATCAAATCTTCAGTTATTTATTAATCTGCTTGATCTTTACTATGGCTATGTTAATTCAAGCTCACAATGTTCCAATTCTAATACGTTTTTCTAAGATTTAAAGTAAACTTTAATAAATAGTAATAGACTAATAGGTAATTGCAAGACTTGCAAGACTCTTGCTGCAAGACCAAGACCAAGACCAAGACTGGGAGCGCAAGACCAAGACCAAGACCAAGACCAGGTGTATTGGCGCAAGACC
The DNA here is from genome assembly GCA_907164665.1 of Colias nastes. NCBI lineage: Eukaryota > Metazoa > Arthropoda > Insecta > Lepidoptera > Pieridae > Colias > Colias nastes. The sequence goes on along the minus strand of CAJQZM010041316.1, from coordinate 39,476 downwards.
AAGACCAAGACTGGCTAAGTCTCGTCTTGTTCTTGCATTTGGGCAACACTAGTGGCAATAAAAATAATACACGACTTTCGATTCTAAATATTATGTTATCAAGCATTTATTAGTCACTAGATTTCCGCCCGCGGCTTCGCCCGCGTTTTCAAAGGAAAACCCGCATAGTTCCTGTTCCTGTGGGATTTCCGGGATAAAACCTATCCTACGTGTTAATCCAAGTTACCCTCTATATGTGTGCTAAATTTCATTGTAGGTAATCGGTTCAGTAGTATTTGCGTGAAAGAGTAACAAACACACACACACACACACATCCTCACAAACTTTCGCGTTTATAATATTAGTAGGACTAGCTGTGCTGTGCGGTTTTACCCGCATGGCTCCGCTCTTGTTGGTCTTTACGTGATGATATATAGCCTATAGCCTTCCTCGATAAATGGGCTATCTAACACCGAAAGAATTTTTCAAATCGGACCAGTAGTTCCCGAGATTACCGCGTTCAAACAAACAGACAAACAAACTCTTCAGCTTTATAATATTAGTATAGACTATAGATAACTAACTTATTAGACCATTTAGGAATCTAAATCTAGTTATTAAGAAATAAATAGATATAGGTATTCTATTTTAAAATCATTAAACATATCTGATTGAACTAAGATCCGACAAATTAGACACACCTTAATTAAATAAACAATTCAAACGATATGATGCAATAAATAACGATAATTGAAGTGGATTTACTTTTACTCTTATATAAGAACCGGTATCCGATCTAGCGGCCCTTTATATTTAGTACCGTGTAGTAGGTAGGTAATGTATAGATAAAAGGTTCTGTAGGTTTTGTAGAAATATCTGTAAAATATATATAAATAAATTTATATGTAGTAAATCCAATAAAATTGTATCAAATAAAATACAATATGTTATGATTCTTAAAAACTCTACTCACAGTATTATTCACTTGACCCAAAATGTCTTCTTTTGGCGCGTTGAGAGTAAAATTTCAACGTCGCGTCATGGCTTTACCGTCACGTCATAGAGAAAGGCGACGATTTTGGTCAAAAGTACCAATCTTGCTAAAGAAGTTTCACTTCTGACACGTGTGCTTGGCACACACGCTTTTTTATTAAATATTGTCGAAATGCATATCACTGGATTTTAAAGAATTCAAATTCAGATTTTTTTCTGATTTGTACTGTATTCTGTATTTAACCTTGACTTCCTAACTAACCATGACAAATTGACTAACCGTGACTAACGGTGTCCATATATTAAGTGAGTGAACTAACTTTTTTTCTTCTTATAAGGGCTGATTTTTCAATCCTTGGTTAAAACTTATTCATCGAATAACGTATTAAACTACCATTTCAAAAATGTATTCTAATTGTCCGTATTTGACAGATTACAGATGACATTTTAAAATGTTCGTGTAATACTTTATTGGACGGATAAATTTTAACCAAGGATTGAAAAATCGGCCCTAAGTCATTGAGTTAATATGTACTACGTAGTACATGGTAACTCAATGCCCTAAGTTGATTTTACTCCCTATTTAAATAACTTTTAAGCCATTTGCTCCCTGGATAAAGCATTAATTATCTTTATTAGACTATTTCGTCTTGTAATTGCTTTTACGCCTTCATTTTTTCTTGGTAGGTACTTATAAATTAAATTTACTCCTAGTTACCTATTTCAGAATTTTTTTATCATTTACTCTGAATAAAGTTTTTATCCATAGTAAACTATTTGTTCATGTCTTGTTGCCTTAACACCTAGTTATTTAAGTTACTTTTAAGTAAACTGTTATCTAAATAATACATCCATAGAACCATAGAATTTATAAGTAGAATGGCTAGCTTAAAGTTAAAATATATAACTTAATAACGCCTACTATTGTGGGAAACTTTCACGAGCTTTACCGAGCTTTATGTAACCAAACTTCCTGCATAGCTATACAACTATATTAATATCATAAATGGGAAAGTGTATCTGTCACTTTTTCCTATCTATACCGCTAAGCAGATAAAGATAAAGTTTGTAAAATAGATTTTCTGAAGGAAATATAGCTACTTCTCTCGTATACGGGTTACTTGTAAAACACCAGCAACCTCGCAGGACAAGATAGCTAACATCATAAGTAACAACATTTGTTCTACGACTTTTGATAATTTGTTAGATTTTATTTTCATACAAAAATAAATATTCATTTAATTTTGCGTTTGAATATTATAAACTCTACGCGCATCCATCCAAATTACGTAAACAAGAAGCGAACGAGAGGAGGAAGAAGCGTGCGCGGGCGTCGCGTCGTCCTTTCGATAATGAATAGGTACAACATAGACTTACAAATGTTAGGAGAGTACAATAAAAGCTTAAAAAATCATTTAAAAATAATTTATTGCGTTATGCTAATAGTCGTAGAAAAAATGTTGTTACGTCTTATGATGTTAGCTATCTTGTCCTGCGAGGTTGCTGGTGTTTTACAAGTAACCCTGTATAAACAGAATAAACCATTTCTTTTGTACGATGACTGTTGAACAGTTCGATACTCTGTCATGCAAAAATTACTGCACCAATTTGGTTAAAATTTAATAAAATTATACGGGATAGATAACTAAAAATAAGTAAATCATATAAGGTTAAGTCTACTTAACTTTATTTAATTTACAAATTAATATCATGAAAATCGGTCAAGTCTTTTCGGAGGGCATGAAATCTTATACACATAGATTAGATATAATAATATATAATAAAACGTTACAGTAAAATATGGTATGTGGTCTTTTTTCTTTGTCAAACCACTCTTACTGATATCTCTATAAGGCCAGCCTCGCTTCCTGTATCAAGTTAATAAATATTTAACTTTGAAGATAAAGAAAAAAATAAAAGAAAGTTACAGTATCTGGTTACACGTGTTTAAAGTTTTAATTTTTGATATAATAATCTAATATATAAAATTCTCGTGTCGCGGTGTTTGAAGTTACACTCCTTCGAAACGGCTCGACCGATTCTCATGAATGTGTGCATATCGGGTAGTTCTGAGAATCGAATAAAATCAGTTTTTCATCCCCCTAAAACTAAATGATAAGAATGTTTCAGAATAACGTTTGCCGGTGCAGCTAGTAGTCTCTATACTTAGTATAATTTAGCTACTAATCTAACTTATAGGACCTACTACTTATTTAGGTACTATTCAAAATCACACGCTATTCATTTAGTTTTCAAATACATACCTACCTCGTAATCAAAAGTTCATCAAAATCTGTAAAATACTTTTTCTGTGTTTCACACCTACAGACATAAGTAATAAAACAAAAATATAATCATATCTTATTAATCATAAAAGCAATAAACACATGTAACAATTTTTGTGGAAGATTAATGGCCTCTCTCTTTTATGGATTATGTCAGATCAAATGAACCAGATTCTATTATATTACGCAATAATCCGTATAAAAAGAATGGTGTAGCCTACTTTCTGTGATTAGTACCTACATGCACGCTTGGCGGGAAATAGAAGAAAGAAAGAAAGAAAGAAGAAAGAAAAGACATTTAATTCAACACACATGAAAGACTTAAAAATAAAAATAAAAAAACAGAAAATTAAATAGAAAAACACAGTGAAATATAAAACATTAACATTAATTAGGTGTGATTCTGTGTGCTGAACAGGGACACCACTCAGGAATTCTGCAGCTTAAGAGCTGCAGCACTGATTTTCAGTGGTTCCCATGTTCCCAAATGACGCCTATAGTGGCAGAAAATGAAAAATATGAATAAATTAAAATAGATACACGTATATACACTACATAAATATCAAAATAAAACAAAATTTATAACTCAAAAGAAATAATAATAATATAATTTATTAATAAATAATTTAAATATATAAAAATAAAATAAATAAAAATAAAATAAATATTTATATAAGGATAACAGAAAATAGCAGTATAAAATTATAAAAATTATTAACCATACGCTAACGAACCAAGCAACTAATGTTGATTGATTTGCCGATGTAAAATGGATTTCTTAAACTCATTACGGAAGCTTAGTACACTGCATTTATTCCGCAATGGTGGAGGCAAATCATTCCAACATTTCGTTGCTCGGTATCGAAAAGCACCCCGGAAAGCCATGGTATGGTGTCGAGGCACAGCTAAGCTAGTCAGTGACGCCCTGGTTCTGTACACAGTGTTAGAATTCCCCAACCATGATAATTTTTCATAGAGGTAAGCGGGTACATTTGACCGTATAACTGCAAACAGCAAAACGGCAAAATGTAATCTTCGACGGTTCTCCATGTTTAAAATCCTCGCATTATTCAGATAAGGTGTTATATGGGATCGGGGAGGTACATCCCAGCAAAAACGAGCGCATGCATTTTGAACCCTTTGTATTGCTTTTTTTGAGCGTCCCAGGATTCGATCACCATACATTGCGTCACCATAATTAAACTTGGACAATACCAATGAGTCACACAGTCTAATTCTTAGCTTCGTTGATAGGTGGTTTCTTATACGGTACAGAACTTTTAGACGGTAGTAGCAATTAGAAATTGTTTGGTTGACGTGTCTCTCAAACCGTAGTGACTCATCGAAGACAATACCAAGATTACGGGCCTCTCGTACCCGCTCTATCGTCTCTCCTTTTACGTGAATTGGAAGAATTGATTTCTCAATAATTTTTATGGTATACGGAGATCCCCAACATCATGAATTTAGTTTTAGTTGGATTTAAACTAAGAGCATTTCGTTCTGACCATGCAGCTATTCGTGCGAGATCTGCGTTCAATTGCTCGATCGCTGTTTGCGTTTCATTAGGTGCAAATGAAATGTACAGTTGGATGTCGTCTGCGTAAAGGTGGTATTTGCAATGTTCTATGCTTTTGATTATATCAGCAGTATAAATAATAAAAAGTAAAGGGCCCAATATTGTACCTTGAGGGATTCCTCTCTTAAGAGCTATAGGTTGCGAATAACACGTGTTACCAAGGTCGTCTTCCACTGCCACACATTGTGTGCGATTACCGAGATAACTCCTGAACCATTGAACAGCCTGGTCACTCAATCCATAGTAAGCTAGCTTGGCCAGAAGGAGATCGATATTTATTGTGTCAAATGCCCTAGAATAATCCAACAAGACCAAGATACTGCACTTACCACCATCCTGTGCATCTAAAACATTGTCCACAACGTCCAATAGTGCTGTTGTAGTACTCCTACCTTTTCTGAAGCCGGATTGTCGGTGGGGAAGAATATTTTTAGATTCAAAGAAATAATAAAGTTGAGAGTGGACAATTTTTTCGATTATCTTTGAAAAACAAGGCAAGATACTAATTGGGCGGAGGTCTTTGAATTCCTGTGGATTAGCTACCTTTTTTATAGGCCGGACTATAGCCTCCTGCCAAAGGTCTGGGAAGATATTGGTATTGAAAGACATATTCACCAAATGAGTCAAGGCGGGCAATATAGGTGACTGAGCGAGCCTGATCATGTCTAAAGACAAACCATCGACTCCCGTGGCGTTTGAGTCCAGAGCTTTAAGAGCTTTTACAATATCGGATTCACAAATGACTTGGAAATCAAACACTTCATGACTAAAACGCTCTGTTTCAAAATAGGCAAGTATGTCTGGCGGTATATTATTGTTGCCTGGTATGTTGGCGAAATAACTGTTAATAGTATCTGGATTGCCAATATGCGCGGGCAACACCATATCTTTTTCAGGTTTGATATTCACTTGATTCTTAATGTGTTTCCATAATGTTTTAGGTTTATCGATATTCGCGTTAACATATTTATTGAAATAGGCATCCTTTTCTCGTAATATTGCTAATCTTACATACTTTTTTAGCTCACTATAATAAGATTTATGACAAGCATCAGTTTTCGCCTTAGCCTGAGCCTCATTTCGACGCGCCATCATGAGTTTAATATTATAAGTGATCCATGGGTGATTTTTTTCTTTTAAATAAAAGATTTATCATGTATATGTACATGTAGAATCATTTTTTAAACCACGTTCCCACGTTAATTTGTATAAGAATATAACCACATATTATAAAAACAAAGTTAGAACTTAGATCCCGCTCTCTGTCTGTCTGTCATTATGAGGACTCAGCCTACGCAATGTATTTTGATGCGGATGCGGTAGATAGAGATTCAAGGGAAAGGTTTATGGCTTTAATTTCTTTAGTTTTAGACAACGCTGGCGAAGCTGCGGGTGGAAAGCTAGTAGAATATTTATAAACAAGATACGTCCGAACTTAGCGTCCGAATTAAAACTCTGCTAGGTATACGATCCTACTAAATAGGAACGTCTATATGACCTCTATGTGTCAATAATACATCTAATGTCATTTGAAAAATATTATTTACTTAGAACCTCATTAACACGTTCACTGCGGCACAGATATATCTGTACTTTCCATTACTGCGTTACGGGTCGTTTTAAACCTTGTCCTATACCAGAGATTGTGGCGGCACGAGGCATATTAAACCCCACCGCCCGTAGGAGACCAAAATCCTTTTTTTGGCGCCAAATAAGACAAAGTGTGCGGCTTTTGTCGTGATTATTATTAACAATGAGTTCATTAACCTAAATCTACCGCCGCCCGTGGTTAGATTAGTTAGTTTAGATTCTAGGGGTAAAATAAAATGTGGGGTCTGATGTACCCCATACCGCACTGAACAATAGCAGTTTTTCATATAATTTAGTGATGGGAAAAGAAATATCGATTTTATTTAATTGTATTTATTTATCAAACTTATGGATGTTTTTCATTAAAACAGGCCAAACAATAATATTGTTTGCAACCAGTGCATTCTGTGAGAATTTTCTTTACCTTTTTCGGCCTCACGACTTGTTAAGAAGGTGCGGAGTTTTTCGTAACATCCTACACATCTACTCTTCTTTGATCCCTTTAAGAGATGATGTGCCTTGTTTGTTGGCTTGTTGACTTGGGCAAGAGTTAAATTTTATGAGCCATACACCGATTGCCGGGTGTTTTGGATTTGCCGCTAGTTAATTCAATGAACAAACACACTAATAGTAATCATGATTATCAACCGATTTGAAGAAAGTTACTCAACATGTCACATTCACGTTTCTATTAACGATATTTATTATAACGAGTAGTTAGGATGTTTGAAAATTACCTGTATCCACTTTCAAGTCCTTCTTTGTAAAAACTTCAATAAATTGTTCCACAAATAGTCTCGAATGCGTTGCACAACACTAACTGCGTGAAGCTAGCTTAGGGTGCGGTACGAGGTGCGCGGTGGTACGAGGTGTTCGCAACCTCGTTCCGCACTGTGTTAGAATTTTTATTTGTTCAGTGCGGCACGAGGTCTAAGAAACCCGGTATTAAGGTCGGTATACCATTGAACTAGGAATCAATAGCACATCTCAGATATATAGATATCACTTTCCTACACTGAACCAGATAGAAGTTATGCCTCCCGCACGACAGAGAAGTTTAAGTTTTTTCCTACCGCTATAACGACGAGACACGGACAGGGTGTTTCAAGCCCTGTTTCGCAGCTAACGTGTTAAATGTAATTCTTTTGCATTTTGGGTTGTCTGGCAGAAATCGCTTACAGCGATAAGACCGCCCTCTGTACATGTAATAGGTTACTTGTATTACCATTTTTTGTAGGTAATTCTAAAGTAATTCTGTATTTAGTGTGCGTATAAAGAGTTTTTCATCCATTCATTCAACCTTACTACATTTTTATATCGTTTATTATATTTGCCTGATTCTACAGCAAATCTTATTCCCTTTCTTGCCTTATACAAAGATATTAATAATTCGTTTTGAAATAATAACTATTTCGTCACGAAATAGCGCCGAATCGATCCTATTCTTAATTGGATCGAAAAGTACTTACAAGTTACAACGCTTTACGGAACATTGATTTAATTGTATAAGTTTATTTTTCATTTATTTATTTTTTATCGATCCCATTAATTTATTCCTTATTTCTTTTCACACATTACCACGTAAATTCCAAAATGTTTGAAACACCAATTCTAACCTACAATTTTCTTTTTCAGAACCAAATCCAAAATGGCGCGGAATGGGGCTGGGACATGAGGACGAGTGGGCCGCAAACTGTGGGACATTATTTCGTCAAACTACCTGAGGTAAATGAAATACGTATTTAAATAAAATTTAAGTAGGTACCTGTCTGTGATTTTAACTCTTTAAGATTATAGTTAAACTTATGGTTAAACTATAGTATAGAATCTACTAGCTTACCACCCGCGGCTTCGCCCGCTTTGTCTAAAACCTAATAAATTATATATTAAAACCTTCCCCTTGAATCACTCTATCTATTAAAAAAAACCGCATAAAAATCCGTTACGTAGTTTTAAAGATATACAAAGGGACATAGGGACAGAGAAAGCGACTTTGTTTTATACTATGTAGTGATGGTTATACTTTTTTTTTACATAGATTATATTACATATAATTAGATTTATGAAAGCAATGATATAACATTTCCTTACACGATACTTACCAAAGCACGGGCATTTTTATTTTTGTCTCTCTATCTTAAAAACTATAATATAAATTATTGTATACCATAAAATCTTCTATCAAACTACCTACTAAACTAATAACGAAGTAATTTATGAAACAAGTAAGTATTTGAAATAAAAGAAAGAAAATCGAAAGACAAAGATGAAGAAACTTTTGTAGGTACTCAAAAAAAGGTTGGAGATGCCGGGGATCGAACCCGGGGCCTTTCACATGCAAAGCGAACGCTCTACCACTGAGCTACATCCCCCATATCTACTGAATCATAATATTAAATTACAATTTGTTATATTTTATAAACAAGTATCTAATTACTAAAACAATAGAATTTAATGAACATGTGTTAAATTTTTGCTTTTAAAACATTTGAAAATAGGGCGTCATTAATAAAATGACTATTACCTAAAACATATCAAATAAAAAAGTTATCAAAACCGGTAAAAAGTACCTACCTAGGTAATTCGTTCAATTGCATCACGTTTAATTATAAAGGTTACCTTATTCCTTTTTCGTAATTAAATTAGCCTTCCTCAGACTCTATAGTACCTACATTAAAATATACAAACAGACAAACAGTTTTGTAGGTTACAGCGAAATAATAAAAAAAAAACTGAATCATGCATTAAAACAGTGCTTTACAAAAACAATCAGGTAAATGTAAAATAAAGAAACTCATAATTTTTAACGAAACTATTAAATACAACTAATCAACTGCTAATCACAAAACGATTAGTTCATCGGGAAGTGATAGCCATCTAGAAATTTACAACAAAAACTGTAATAAACCGCGCGTATCGCTTCGGATCATTTAACACATTATAAATCATACAAATACCATTTAATATATTTGACATTCAAACGCGTTGAAAATTGTCAATTAAAAAAGAGATTTCCTTTTCAATCATTTAATTAAAAGTGTCTTGCTTTCTTTCCTCTTTTGTTAATAAAAGCGAAAGTGATAGTGTGTATGTTACGTCATGCCTAAAGGATTAAGGGGCTGACAACACCAAATTGAAGTTATTTGAGCAGTTTTTTAAGAAAAGATATTTATTCTAGCCCATCAAAAAAAATAACGTGGACGGACTCGATACATAGTTAATTGGACGAAATCGGCTCGATAGAAAATAATTGCAAAGATTGGTCTTAAAATCATCATTAAACGATTCTATGTCTTTATTTTTTTGACGTACGGGTCTGCAATTTAAAACACGAAGTCAACATATTCATACCTGAAACTCTAACGAGTCATATTTCGCATATGACCCACAGTTTTCCCACACGTTTGCGCACACTGTCCAATTGTATGGGAGTAAAGGAGAGCGCAATCACTGTTAAATTTGCTCTTATCAGCCCCTTAAGCAGATCTGGATGTGGTTTTTATTAAGCTGTTGCATAGCTTCTATGCAATAGCTTAATAAAAACCACATCCAGACCAAATCCACGCGGGCCTTGAGCGCGGAGACCGAATGTAGAAATTCCGTAACGAAAACACCTAACACCCCCCCACTCCAACCGGCACAGCGATGCGATGTTATGCAATAGCTTTACCGCGGCAGTGCTCGAGTGCCACACGTATTTTTTTTAATAGACATTAGAACTATAATAATAAACAAGCAGCAGCTGTACCCCGCGGTTTACGCGCATTGTCCCCTCTACTACTTATTCCACAAACAAACTCTTCAGATATAAGTAAATATTATAGTCTTTACAAAATTTCAATTAGTTCTTATGTAACAATTGATACGAAAACAACGAAATAATTGTATCACGGCTTCGCTTTCGTAGTCTTAAACTAAACAAGTTATTAGAACTATGCTATCCATTGCTGAAAACTGAATGAAAATCGTTGCACTAGTTTTTGACTCTAGGTTCGCGAACAGACATACAGACGCGGCGAAGGATTTTGTTTTATAATAATGATGTAGGTAGTGATACAATAAGTATGTATAGGGTGGTATAGGACAGTATACGTATAGGACATACACATAGGTATATAAATATGTATAGACAAAAATTACCTGTTGCTCCTGATGGATAAAACATAAAAAAAATCAGAGAAATCAATGTGAAATCTACCTCACCAAGTAACGAGTTATACACAAATACAAGAAAAAACGGGTGCAAGGGACTTAGCTAAAAAGGCTATGGCCAAGGCTTTTTTGTACTGTAATCAACTTCATAGCATTGGTATGTGTTTTTCTGCATTCTTGACACGTTAATCTGTTCATTTTTCTTTGAGATATACGTTTTGAAATTCTAGTAAAAATCGGTAAAGCGTTTACGGAGACTCACTAATTGAACTAGGATAACTTAGAAATAAGAGATTCGTTTGTCGAGTAAACTGTAAAACTATACCTAAATATACAGGGTGTCCCACTATTGGTATACTAAGCGCGAAGGGACAATTGTAGTTTTGCGTACACTGATCACGTAAAAATTACAAACAACAAAATTACGTCAAAAATGTTTTGCTAAATTTTTCCTGAAAATCCATGTTTTCTTCTCTAGTTTCGCAGCCGGCCTATACCGCTTCTCTAATGTGAGCATTTTGTCTATGAAAACATAATCTTAAACGATAGCTCACGTGCTGGTGGCAAAGTTGGGCGGGTTGCTTTTGCTATTTGAAAAAAATGCGTCTGGAATTTTATAAGTATTTTTTACGTACTCAGCGTATGCAAAACTATAACCTCCTTTGAGCTTAGTATACCAACAGTGGGACACCCTGTATATCAGTACATCTATTGTTCAAATAAGCTATTATACCTTTTTAAATTCTTCATCTCTTAAATTATTCACGCAGTCTCTTATTATTAAGCTATTGCATAGCTTCTATCGCGGGCCTTGAGCGCGGGGACCGAATCGAGAAATTCCGTAACGAAAAAACCTCACGCTCCCCACTCCGACGGGCACGGAGGTGTGGCTTGAAGGCATGCTATGCAATAGCTTTACCGCGGCAGTCCCCGAGTGCCACACGTCTTTTTATTTTTAACCAATGATCCTATAAAGAGACAACACCAACAGAAGCTTAAACAGAAGACATAGAGAGAACCCTATTTGATATTTATAGCTTACTTTTTTGTTCTTTTCTTACCTTTACTGTTTTCTTTCACAGAACTTAAACAAATCTGATTTATTGATTTACTAGCTGTTCCCCGCGGTTTCACCCGCATTGCTCCGCTCCTGTTGGTCTTAGCGTGATGATATATAGCCTTCCTCGATAAATGAGCTATCTAACACCGAAAGAATTTTTCAAATCGGACCAGTAGTTCCTGAGATAAGCGCGTACAAACAAACAAACAAACAAACTCTTCAGCTTTATAATATTAGTATAGATTTATATACTTATATTTATGTATATATTCTCCTTACAGTCAGATCAACACGTACGATACATAGCCGACGGTAGCGGTTACCACGGCGCAGTCAGTTTGTCCACAAACGGACACCACACACATACGTCCAATTTTGCTTTGGGACAGAGGGCTATTGATTTGGATCAGGTAAATAATATACCTACACTAGCTTTCCGCCTGCGGCCTCGCCCGCGTTTTCAAAGAAAAACCCGCATTGTTCCCATTCCCGTGGGATTTCCGGAATAAAACCTAGCCTATGTTGCTCAGTGCATCTTCACTTGCTCAGTGAAGATGCTCAGCTTTCTAATGGTGAAAGAATTTTTGAAATCGGTCCAGTAGTTTATGCGTGAAAACCATACATACATACATACATAATTACAAACCTTTCCTCTTTTTAATATTTGTATAGAATATAGATAAATTTTGTTCAAAGTCAATAACATAATTTGGTTTATTTCATCACATCAGCACTCATTTTAAACCAAATCGACAATTAAAAAAAACTTATCATTTATAATATCGTTGAATTGGTCACTTATATTTCATAATTTCTGACAATAGAAGGATTGTTTACATCTCTTATTTGTGAGTTTAATCTATCTGCCTACCAAAACTTCAGCTAAATCGGTTTAGTTATCTTTGTGTAGATGAGCAAAACTTCATACAAAAAAATCTATTTCACACCAATAAATTAGAATTATGTCAGAACATTTAATACTAAATAAAACTTTTTTTTTTTCAGATAACTTCTCAAGCCTACAGTTCAAAAATACCAAACGAGACTCAAGAAGCAAGCTCTACTTCGAACCTCAGAGCTCAGAATCCGCTAGAAATATTTCTTCTACAAACCCAATTTCCAGCCCCTACTTTACAATCCAACCAAGTGTTCCAAATAATACCAGAACAATTACAAAATATACAATATCCCAATTATCCTAATCCCAATTTATTTTATAACGAACTACCTAAATCGGAATTTTATAACTTCCGTGTAGAACACAATGCAAATAATAATGTTCAAACTGCTCCAAATACTAATTATCAAATAAACGAAAATAAATATACAGAAAACACGAAATTCAATACAAACCAAAACGATAAACAAAATATCGAATTGGTACAAGTATTTAAAAATCATAATTGCACTAACGATGAAACGAAACACACACACGAATCGAATGAATACTTAGAGATTCCAAATAATGACGTCACTACATTACATGGAGATTTTGGTGCTAAAGAAAATGCGCCTTTATCGTATCGCGGTACGGTTCATTTTCAAGTAGACCCACCTACAAACGAAAGAAATGAAAGATTACTTACTTATTCAACAACAACTAGACCAATTACATTTACTGAAGAAGAAGGAATATCACGCTTAGTAGCTTCTACACAAGACTTAATATCGAATGAAGATCTTTTAAAAATAAATCATGCTGTAGAAAGATCCGTTTATTCTTTAAATGATGATTTAATTAAACCCCGCCATAGATACAGTGCTAGATCTCAAGGTTACTTTGATTCTAAAAGAATTACACCACAAAATCAACATACTGTCTCCACTAAGTATGGAAATATTGTAAATACAAAGACTCGACACGAAAGTAATAGAAACCAAAATCATATACAGAATGAATACAAATTTAATACACCAATAATTGTTGAAGATTCGAATAACGACAGTTTCAAAGACAAAGCTATTAATAATTTTATATCAACAATGGTACCGTATATGGAAAACGGTTATGAACTAGTAGCTGTTAAAAACAGTTTAGACGAAAATAACTCTAATAATAATGAAGAAAATTTGGTTAATATAACTCCACGACCAATAAGCCAGAATTATTTAACACCAATAACAGTAGCTTTACGACTTCTAAATAATGATACAAACGATAATAATCAAGACGATTATGAAATTTCGGAAAGTGAAAATATACCTAAAACTGTAATTCCTAAAAAAGAAAGAACCATTATAGAAATACAACAATCGATACCATTAGAAATAACTCATATAAATGATGTTGAATATCATGAATATTTAGACGAAGGCAGAATGAACGATAGACGACCACTAAACTATGCCAAAGCATTATACGAACAATATATGTCATTGCAAGAAAACGAAAGAAATCAACAAGAACAACAAAAACACAATTCACAAGAAAATCACGATAAATCTAACGATAGCGATGGAGCCGGTAATGCATATACTGAAGTTATCATAAAACCAAATGAGTCAAATCCTAGAAATTCGTACGAATCTAATCAAAATTACAACAACGATAAAGTTTTACAACCAATTATAATAGAAAAAGAGGTTCCAGTAACAAAATACGTAGATAGATATATAGAGAAGAAAGTCCCTTATCCCGAACGAGTAGAAGTGGTCAAGCAAGTGCCGGTCGATAGACCAGTACCGTATCCAGTTAGATACGATACTATTGTGGAAAAGCCCGTAGAAGTTACTAGATACGTCGACAAACCGTACCCTGTTGAAGTTTTAAAGCCCTATCCTGTCGAAGTGCGTGTACCCTATCCTGTCGAACATAAAGTATATGTGGATAGACCAGTTCATGTGCCCTACGCAGTGGAAAAAGTAGTGGAGAAAAACGTTATACATCCTATAGCTGTACCCACGCCTATAGCTGTCCCAGTTCCCGTTGAACATAAAGTGTTATACCCAATTCCGGTCGAAAAACACATTCATATACCTGTACCTGTAGAGAAGCCGGTGGAAAAGATTGTTCATAAAGAAGTCCCTGTTCCCTACCCGGTGGAAAAGAAAGTACCCTACCCTGTACCTCAAGAAGTAAAAGTACCTGTGCCCTACCCAGTGGAAAGGCGGATTCCTGTACCCGTAGAAAAGATTGTGGAAAAACCAGTGACAAAAATAGTCGAAAGACATATAAAAGTGCCCGTACCCCACCCTGTACCCTACCAAGTGCATGTACCCAAACCGTACCCAGTGGACAGAATAGTCGAGAAGAAAGTACCATATCCAGTACATATAGATCACATTGTAGAGAAAAAAGTACCTATCCAAGTACCCTATCCAGTTAAAACTGTGGTCGAGAAAATCGTGGAAAAACCAGTCATAGTTACTAAATACGTTGACAAACCGTACCCCGTTGAAAAAAGGGTACCCTACCCCGTAGAAGTTAAAGTACCTTATCCTGTGGAAAAAGAACAAAAACAGGATTTTCCGTACCAATTTGAGAAAATAGATCCGACGATATATTACGGTTATGGAAATGGGGGATATACGCAAAATGGAGCACATTATATAAACTACATTCCGTTACAAAAAGTATCGACACTACAACAGACTAATCAAAACTATCAAACGCAACAAAGTAATCAAAATTACCAAACGCAACAACAAGCAGAATCTCAAAGAAATTATAAAATACAAAAAGCTAGTGATGAATACTTAAAAAGTTTGAATAAAACACCCGTTTATTCCACGCTATGGGGCAACCAATACGCTTCGTCATACACATACATTAATGCTACTAATAATACAAATTTACCAACAAATAATATTCCAAATGATCAAAAATATTTCGGACCTCCACCAACGAAAGAATATAATTTCACATGGGAAAGAAATCAGGAATTTGATAGACAAAGAAGAACAGATAGGATTCCTAAAATGACCAATTTGAGAATAGAATATGGCGGCTTCAAACCACCTTTAGTTCCCAGTACAGAAGTAGATTTAGATGGCAACCCGATAAATAAAAAACAATATAACCAAAATTAAAATAATTCGCATTTAACTTAATTTGTTAAAGAACTTTATCATCGCTAAGTTAATGTGATATTTTAGTATCGCCAATTGATTTAATCATACTTCGACTTTAAAAAGCTTTAATATAATGTTATTTCTAGTAAATAATTTAGTTATTAAGTATGTAACTTATTTAAATATTGTAAGTTTGTAAGAAAATACAAATGTTGGTAACAAAGTAGATTGTAAGTTAATGTAAAACATAAATGTAAAACTAATGCTCAAATATGTTATGTTGTTGAAAATAAAATGCTAAAACTAATGTGTGTATTATTTTACTAGTACCTAACACAAAATCATCACTTCTAGAACTCACTCTTAAAAGGAATATTTTTCCGATTTTGCAACATTTTTCATTGCTGCTCTGCTCCTAGCCTCCTCCTTGCTCGTAGCTTATCTAATGTTAAATCACATCTACTTAATAAATACTCACAGAATATTAATTCGTGTAATAAGTAGCCTTGAAAATTTTCATTTTTAACCGACTTCATTTCATCATTTTTTCATGCTCATTAATTGGTTGAGATGTTTTTGGAAAGAACTAACAAATAGATAGTACGTCATCTATTGATAGGGCACATAAAACAGAATGTTCCATGATACGCGGGTTCGAATCTGGCCCAATGCCTCGCCAAATCGCCTCGCCGTGTGTGAAGCAATATTTTTTTGAGAAATCTATATGGAACCTATGAATACTTAACACAAAAATGGTTTCACTATCTGCTATCCTACCCTACTAAATTTCAATGGACAAGAACACTGTGAAAGTAGCAGAAGTAATAAGTGCATCACACACGGTGAAGATACTATAATATTTTATGTTAAGATTCTCTAATATAAAATATTACAGTATCTTAAGGTATCCGGTATCAGCGTTCTGACCGCCATCCTGTTACAAATGACCCGAAATTTTGTGTCAGTATCTCCCGGCCTATAGATGGCTTATCGCTTGGTATCTTAAGATATTGAAGGTAAAATATATGTATATTATCTTCGTCGTGTGTTATGGCTCATAGGATTTGTATGGCGAGCGATAATCGGAAAATATGCTCTAAGATAATATATATTTTACATTATCTTCACCGTGTGTGATGCGCTATAATAATAATCTAACTGTATGCTGTTCATCGGTGAGATGCCTGATTTTTCGAACTGCATATGTAGCTTCTCATCTACTATTTTATTCCAAGAAATGCAGTAGACTCCTTCCGTAGGGTATACGGGAGGTATTTTAGCGGTATTTCTTTACAATTTATTGCAATTGACATAATTATTTATGTGCTAAGCGTGTTCAACCAACTAAAATTTAGCTTAAAAAATAAAAGTATCTCATAGCAAAACTCTCATCAAAATCAGTTGAGCAGCATTATGTATTGGTTGAATTGAACAGTCAAAATAAAGTATTGATGCTATAAGTATTTTTTTTTCATTTTATGTGCATTTTTAAAATAAGTACCTACTGCGTCTCGTCCACTAGGTAGTCTGGAAGAGATCGCTGTTTGAGCGATAAGTCTTTTGTTGTGCTTTGTTATTGACTAAGGCTGGGTTGCTCCATGTGATATTTTAGCAATGACAAATATGTCGGTATGTAACGGTTAGAGAAAATATGAGATGCACCATTTGACAATTTTAACACTATGGGCCGGCACTTTCAGCGCAGAGCATTTTTCATTGTCAAACTATTCAAAGCGCAGCGCGCTACCATGTGAGGCTTCGATGCTCCCAGGGAATAAATTGTTTTTATTTGATTTTGAATATAATTTTAATGAGGACAATGTTGATAATAGTTTACCAATGAAAAATGCACTGCGCTGCGCTCCGCCATGTCTTGGCCCGTTATAGTTAGAGCCATAACCGCTTGTTTTTCACTGGTTAAAGCTTCAGTTAACGTTAAATAACTATCAGAACATCAAATAGAAAATGAAAAGTCCTTTATCTTAAGACTTTGATAACTTTATCTATGCTAATAAATAAGTTGGTGCAACCAATTTTGCAGTTACCTACTGTTATTGTAAAATTTGACGTTAATCGTAACTATAACTAAAATATGGTGCAACCAAGCTTTATTGTTTATTCTTATTTGTTTATTCTCTATGGTGCACAATAAAGATTTTTTGTATTTATTGATTTTTGTTGAAGTAATGGATAGTAATATAGGAGATAAAGAAAAAACATCATTGGAATTAAAAATAAAATTTATTTCCACTTGAATATCTCACAAACGCCGCAGCCAACCCACAGGAACGGTCGACTCTATTCTAAATTATATAAACCAAAGCTCATATATATAAATATATAACTACAGTATGTAACCATTATTATGTGTTACGGCTTCGCGTATCGCGACATCTTATTGCATTAAAAATTAAAATTTAAACATTTTTTCGCTAACTGTACAAAAACTCGAGGTATATTGCATTAAAATCTAAGATTTCAAATAAAATTCGGCAAAATACTTTCCAATATACAACCAAATCACCGGATTAATAATTTTTCGTGTAAAATAAATAAAAATTTGCATTTCCTAATTCATAATAGTTCATTTATAGAGCTACATTATTCATTTTGTATATTTATTACTAAAATATCATGGCACGATTACTTTTTGTAATGTCTCCGAGATCATTTAAATTATAAAAAAAGTTAAGACGAAAAATTACAGTAAAAACCTTTATTATACATTTTCAAAAGAATATAAATAACGAATTGCACATACGAAAAATAGGAATATTCGAGATATAAAATGAATGTACACATTTCATAATAATAAAAAGGGAACAAGAAGGTATACAGTAAAACAATATAAAATCCTTGGTATATAATATATTATGAATGTCACGATATACGAAGCCGACGTGTCAGATTTGTGATTTTCATGTAAAAGTATAACACTACGCTTAATTAAGATTATTTAGAAAAAACGCGATCGCCGCACGGCTACATACATACAAACCTATGTTTAATTATATCTAGTAAGTATGCATATCACACACAATAATATAATGACAAAAAATGAAACGAAAAAAAAAAACTCCGAAAACATCACACGAAATCACAAAAAGGCTGAACGCACCGTTAATCAGGGTTGCTACAACAAAAAATTAATAAAATTTGACACAATCATGATGAACGTTATTGCTATAACTACAAAGTTCATAATACTTCCATCACATTACACTAATAAACTGGTCACCATATAATGCGGCCGAGTTGAATCGTCGCCCGTTTCTATAAATGAGAAAACAATTTTGACACTTTCTAATTCAGCCTTATAATTAGAAAGAGACGAGTGCATGCGATCGCGTATAAACGACCATTTTCACACAGATTTAAACTAGTTTTTCAAAATTCGAGCGCGAATGACGCGCGCCATCTTGAAAATAAATATTGTAAAACCACAGTTAACTTATTTCTGTTCATGGCCGCGCCATTCGCGACCGGGATTGAGTGCCGTTTTAATTTTTTGGCGTCACATCAGAATTAAAAAAAACATTGGCTAAAAAAATGAGTATAATAGAGTCAAACATTTTAACAAATTTAAATACAAATAAAACAAGTTCGTAAGGTGTACTTTACAAATAAAATTCGTAAGAACTTCTAAAGTGACGTCAAAAAAATTTGTTTATCAATAATTCTCTTACAACATTTCAAGCAATATTCAAATTCAGTAGCAAAAGTGTAATATGATATCCTAATTACATTTCAACAGACAGCCATTTGCATTTTCCTTTTTTATTAACTCTCATTAGATTGGAAAAAAATTACAATTAACACTAAGCTAAAACTTGTATCTTGAGCGCGAACCCACTTTGTACATTATTACATTATTTAATATACGTAAAATTAATAATAATAATTAAGCGATAGCACAAAAATTACGCCTCGACCGGTGAAGGTTTGGATGCTGTTTTGTTCTGTAAAAATGTCTTTTAAACGAATGATGTTTCAAATTTCAAATAAATTTATAACGCATCCCGTCTCCACCGTTCGACCGACACTTATCTACAATTAAAAATAATAAAAACCACGTGATCTTCACAGTGATGATATTTTACAAAGGCGTCGTTTCATTGAGAGCATATAAATAACTAATAAAAAAAAATATATAATAATAACGCATCGATCAAAAACACATCGGCCCCAGATCCATCTTGGCACATCGTTAATCACGCCCGTTTAATATTACATTGTGAATTATTAATTTTTTTCTCATTTTTTCGTTAAAAAAATATAAAAAAAACATGTCGACGCACGAAATAAAACAATGTGTAAAGATGAAAATATATCACGCGCTGAATTATTTACACATGTCCAACGTAAATTAAAAAGTTATCACCTAAATTATATTTGTCGATGATTATTATTTATTCACTATAGATTAACCATAGAGTATACCATAGAGCTACGCTTCGCACTCCTCTATGCCGCGCGACGCTCGGACGCGTCACCTTTGTGTGTATAACAATATTATTGCTAAAATTCGAAAGAAAAAACAAAACCGTAACAATTCGCGGGCGGGGCGCGTTCCGATCTCGTGTCTAGTTCGGGATGTGCGCTAACGCTATCTGTCAGATACTAACTCGATAAAGCCCGTGCAAACATATCCATCGCCCGCCTTCGTGTGCATAGTACAGAAAACATTCATATAAATCCGTAATCACAATCGGAACGCGCTCGCCCTCAACAAATCAAAATCGAACAGCCAACATAATAAAAACCGTAGCGAATCCAAATCCGTGAGAAACACGCCGCCGCGCCGTCACAAATTCGAAATTCAAAAAAAGAGCGATCAGAACTGGCCACATATACACGCCGTCCAAATTCGAAGTTCGAAATTCAAAAGTCGAAGTGTTCAGGCGGCGGGATGGGCTCGAGCAGCCAGTCGTGCGGCGGACGCGGCGGCTCGCGGTCGCGTCGCAGCGCGTGCACACTAGCGCTGTGCCGCACCGGCTCGAACGCCAGCGGGCACGCTGTACTCAAGTAATGCGCGAGCGTGCCCGATCGTGTACGATACCCTGCATTCGCTACCAGCACCATATCATCTGCTGATAGGCGCAGGCTGTCTGCCCGGGGGGGCGGTGCGGGGGGGTGCAGAGTGAGGGGTAGCACGGGAGGGGGAGGTAGCAAGGGGGGTGGCAGGGTGGAGAGGGGGGCGGGGGGCGAGCGCCGGCGCCGCCGCCGCGGGGCGTGCCCGGGCAGTCACAGCTTGAGCTCGTTCGCGATCTTTGACGCAATGTTCTTGAAGCCGATGCTGGTACCTGGTTAGAAAGAGAAACATGAGTAAAACTTGATGGCAGCAGCATTATTTTGAATCGATATTGAAAATGCTTAATACTAAACTTTATATCCATCATAATAGACTATCTACCCAATTTGTGTATGTCTACCCAAAAACTGTGGAACCAACTGTAGCACAATCGCTGAGTATATCCAATAGTAAATAATCATGAAGAAATCAAACTACAACAGGAATATTTTATGTGTTCACATAATGATTTGGCTACATACTTTTATCAAATTGCCATTACTAATTTTAAATTCTGGTATTCATATATTGATGATTTACTCGCATCATTCTATCAAATTGCCTTTACATGTTCATATATTTTATTCATATATTGACGATATCTTGTTACCTTCTGTAAAATAACCATCGCAAGATTAGCTGTTCAATATTCATATGTATATTGATGATTTACTTGTATCCTTCTATCAAATTACAATATCACGCCGTACGCATGGGCATGGTTCAATGTTAGTAATGTATAGACGATTTTATCTTATACTTCTATCAGATTAAAATGTCGGAGTCAATATATTGATGATATACTTGTATCATTCTATCAAATTACCATCGCATGTGTCTGGATTTTGATATATTGACGATATACTTATATCATTTATACTATTACCAATAACGTCTCATTTCAAATGGCGAGACGAATTCGACATAGTTGGTCTATTTTAATGTACCTTGGTCCTTTTCTTCGGTACAATAGAGTAAAGAATAGAGTAGTGTAAAATAGAGTCCCTTTTCTCCCCCTCCCAATCCAACCACTCACCGGATATCCGCTTGAAGCGCACGCCATTGAGCGACAAACGCGGCAACTTGCACACCTCTATCTCCCACTGCACGAGCGAGTCCGCGTTCGGGTCGCCGTGCACGCACAGTAAGAGGAAACGCTCGCGCTGCTCGTAGTCGCAGTTGTTCGCGTCTAGCACCTAGGTTACATCACAATTTGTTTAGCAAGTGAATGTGTTGAACACTTCTACGTAAGTGACGGAAAAACAG